>CM075857.1:23082309-23357309 GCA_037975125.1 Latrodectus hesperus
TCATAGTACAGGAGTGATGTGCTCATCACAGGATGAGATATGCAATGCTGCTATATATATATATATATATATATATATATATATATATATATATATATATATATATATATATATATATATATATATATATATATATATATATATATATATATATAATATATATATATATATATATATATATATATATATATATATATATATATATATATATATATATATATATATATATATATATATATATATATATATATATATATATATATATATATATATATATATATATATATATATATGTATATATAAGTAAATATATATATATATATATATATATATATATATATATATATATATATATATATATATATATATATATATATATATATAAAATGATGTGTAATGAGCTTCAATTTTTTCGATCCTATTTTGGTCTACTGATGAAACAAATCGATTAGATTAAAAATCACATTATCTTATTCAAATAATTAAGTTAAATTATATCTGCAGTAAAAAACAACCTTTGCTGTCTTGATCTATGATATATCTATTAAAAACGAACATTTGTCGATTAAAAACATTATTAAAAACATCTATTTAAAATATTAACAAAAAAACATTATTGAAAACATTATTAATATTGAGTTTTACATCCTTATAAAGATTTTTGATATCTACCGCAATAAAGCATGGCATTCCTTAAAAGAAGTAGCATGGTATTCCTCGGGAAATAAATACCATAGTTGGTTCGAAATTATATACTCATGGTGAAATATATACACAATCTAATACAAACCAAAAATATGCATACTGAAAATTTAATGATGACATGATTAAATTTTCAGCATGCATCGGAACTGAGACCGTTGAAAAAATAATGGTAAAGCTTTGTTTATTCAATTATCAACTTCGCATAAAATTTGTACTAAAGTTCTTGCCTGTACAAGTATCTTCACCATTTTTTAATGACATTCAGTCTTAATTTAGGATTATCATTAGCTGTAAGTCATTAGAGTCTTTAGTTCGGCAGTTATTTGTTCATATTTACTTTCTGTTAGTTTTTCATATTACACATTCTTGTTTGATTAACCAGTTTGTTAATCAATGAGGTACAATCACTACTGGTCACCCAAAATGCAACACTAAAAAGAGAAGAGATATTACGGCAAAATATTTTTTTCAGGTAGCATATTATACGAAAATAAAGTGGCTGAAATATGATTTGTGACAAAATCAGTAATTAGTGTAACCCCATCGTTAGTAATAACCGTTGCAACACGCCTCGGCATATGATCAAAGACACTTTGGATGTATCATTGGGGTATAACAGTCCATGAATTTTCCGCATGCACCAAAGTTGATTTGGGGAAATGCATCTCAAAATAATTGCCGTATAAGCATGAACCACCATTTTATTATTGGCGATAAATCGAGAAAACAAGCTGGCCAATGAAGGAATTCAATCTGATGGGTAATAAGAACACTTGGACATTACATGTCATATGTGATCGCGCATTGTTTTGTTGGAATATAGATGAGGGCATGCACTGAAGATACAGGACGATCATAGGTTCCAACTTTCAAACATGTAAAGCGGGCATCAGTGTACTACCAATACATTCTAGAGGGATGTGAAAGGGAAATACAATAACTCCGAAACCATGATACCGGTTACATGAACAATATGGCGATGAAAATACATGGCAATTCAGCTGTCTCTCATTACAGTGTCTCCAGACTCAAATCTCACCATCGTGGTGTTAAAGGCAGAAACGTGATTCTTCAATAAAGACAAGGTAATTTCATTCCTTTGATCCTGTCTGATTTTCTTAGCACCATTGGCAGTCGAATGCCTGTCGTTTTGAGTTGAGTCAAATGAAACGAAGAAATAGACTCCATGTAAGCATTCTAATCGTCTGCAAACGTACAAGCAGATATCAAGTGATGTGCAACAGAATCAATCTGTTGTAACATGGTTCATGGTGTGGCTAAGCGATACATCACTGCCATAAGCACAATATATTTGTCATCCCGTGCAATGGAGCAACGATTTTTGAGTAATCGCTCGCATCGATCAGCCATTTCACCCTCCATCCAGCGATTACAGGCTTCCATCACAGTTGTTTAGTCTGTCCAACACGATCACCGATTTATTTGAAACATAATCAATAATCACTATGGGCAACTGCTATTTGTCGTTCGAACTCAAAAAATTGCTCTAAACACGCTCTGCTTCTTCTACGAGAAATTGTTAAGCCACAAATAAATAAAAACATGCGAGAAAACAGTTGCCGTATTTTAAATTGGCAATATCTACTGCTTTTATACAATGCTTACAGGTATAACTAAAATCGCCCTTTGATGTGCTAATGATTTGCATATATCATTGCTACACATGCATGATTTGAATTTCACATGAATTGCATATTTCATTTAGAGTTTTGCATATATATATATATATATATATATATATATATATATATATATATATATATATATATATATATATATATATATATATATATATATATATATATATATATATATCACATATATATATGTACATATATATATACATATATATATATATATATATATATATATATATATATATATATATATATATATATATATATACATATATATATATATATATATATATATATATATATATATATATATATATATATATATATATATATATATATATATATATATATATATATATATATATATATATATATATATATATATATTACTAATTCTTGGGTATTGCCACCTCGAGAGACGGATATTTGTACAGTTCTTGTGTAAACATAAATCTGGAATTCCCATAAGCCTTCATAGGTTTGAAATGACCACATAGAAACCAAATTACATAAAGGTTTAAAATTATTACTCAAAATGAATAAAAATAAACAGTAACATACAACAAGGGATAATGTCGAGCAAATCATATATCGTTATTAATTAAAATAATAAAGTAAGTTTTTGTTATACTTTATTTACTACAATGCTAAATTTGCGAATATTTCCTCATTTTTACCCATACACTGAAGTCATATTGTTTGATCTAATAAAAATCAAATGTCGGTGAATTTCAGAGAATTCTTCTGTACTTTGAACAAGTTGTAGCATTTTCAATATAGAGCCCTTTAAATGTGAAATAGAATGGAAGACTTTCAGCCACAATGAAGCTTACACTTACAATGCAAATGGATTTTTAGAAATCATCTTTGATTCATATACGCAACTACAGACTGTTTGTCAATTAGGTTATAAATTGTTGAATTAAAAAAATCTTTAATCTCATATATATATATATACCGGGTGATCCAAAAGTCAGGACGAACTTTAAAAATGAATAATTTGAAAACGAATAACGATACAAAGATGCGGTTTGAACCAAACGAATGGAAAATAAACCGGGTTTTGTGTGGCAATGAAAAAAAAATAGTTCTGTTGGCGACCAACAGATGGCGCTATAGTGTTTTATTGCAACAAAAGATGATTTACAAATGAAACAGTGATTAATGAAGTCAGATTAATTACAGTTAATTAGTACTTACTACAGTAAATGTTCAATGTGATGTCCATCATTCAGAAGTAAAGCTGTGATACGATTCACCACACCATTCACAACATTTAGTAGCATTTCTTGCGTTATGGCAGACACATTTTGGCGGAGGGCATCTTTCAGTGCCGCTAGTGATGCCGGTTGGTCACTGTACACTTTTGACTTCAAGAAGCCCCACAGCCAAAAGTTACAGGGTGTGAGATCGGGAGATCTTGGAGGCCATGCGTGATTAAAGTAGCGACTGATAATACGATCCTCCCCAAATGTTGAGCGTAGCAGGCGTTGCACAGGCAGAGCAATATGAGGTGGTGCTCCATCTTGCATAAAGGTGACTGTTTGGAGTGCCTGTCGGGCTTGCAGTTCAGGAATAATGCTGTTCTGTAACAGTGCTAGATATCGCTTACCGGTGACAGAAACTGTTTGTAAACCTGTCTGTGTGACTTCCTCGAAAAAAATGGAACAATTATGAAATCAGCAGTGAAGCCACACCAGACTGTCACTTTAGGCTGTTGCATGGGTACCTCAACAAATGCATGTGGATTTTCTGTGGTCCACACTCGACAATTGTGGTTGTTAACAGCGCCAGAGAGTGGGAAATGTGCTTCATCTGTCCAAAGCACAGTGTGAAGCCAGTCGTACTCCTTCTTCCATCTTATTGAAGACCAAATTCGCAAAATGTCGGCGAGAGTCGAAGTCAGGAGGTTTCAGTTCTTGGTTATGTTGCAACTTGTAGGGACACCGTTGCAAAGTTACTCGCAGCGCTCTTCAGACACTTCCATACGACACTCCCGTCTGCCTCGAAACTTCTCAAGCACTGCACTCCCCATGTGCAGCAACCGCCGACATGGCTTGCACCGTCTGCTTCACTGTCGTGGCAACAGCAGCTGCAGTTGAGGGACATCCACTTCTTTTACGTGACGCCAAAGAACCTGTAGCTTCAAATTTTTTCACAATTTTGTTCAATGCAGAAGACGTTATTGGTCCTTTACTATCTCGCATACCTTTCATGTAGCGATATGCTCGCAATGGCACTTTCCGAATTCTTATAAAACAGTTTAACTAAGAAGGCTTTCTCAACTATGGACAGCATTTTGATGCATACCAGCTTCGACTACCATTACCTGCAGTAGTTGCGTCTTTTTATATCGTTTGCTGCATTGCATAATCCTACATCAGAACTCCGACAGCGCCATCTGTTGGTCGCCAACAGAACTATTTTTTTTCATTGCCACACAAAACCCGGTTTCTTTTCTATCCGTTTGGTGCAAACCGCATCTTTGTATCGTGATTCGTTTTCGAATTATTCATTTTTAAAGTTCGTCCTGACTTTTGGATCACCCTGTATATATATATATATATATATATATATATATATATATATATATATATATATATATATATATATATATATATATATATATATATATATATATATATATATATATATATATATATATATATATATATATATATATATATATATATATATATATATATATATATATATATATATAGGTGACCACTAATGAAACGAGTAAGAATAGTTTGATCTCGTCTACTGGTGACCAGAACCAGGAAGCCGCCAGGACAACATGCGTGTACTGGCGGAATTATCCGAAATCAAGACAAATAAATATATGATGTCTCTCATGAAAACGTATTTTACCATTATTTCAGTATTAGAAAATAATAAATATAAATTTTGAAATGTCTTTACAAATATAAATAACTTACTAAAGAAACTGTAACTTGTTTTTCTTAACTGCTTTTTTTAATAGCAGCTGTATATAATGTAAATATGTCAGCTTATAAATGAAAGTCTATTTTGATATGATAAATTGGCAAGTAGCAAATATTCTCATGCATCTTCATCATTAAAGAAAGCAATTTTGTCTTCATTCTAGTCTCATTATTAAAGAAAGTTTTCCAGCATCTTGCATAATTCTGTTTTTTTTTTTTTTTTTTTTTTTTACCTTAATTTACTGTATTTTCTTTCTAATGGACACAATGATTCGTGAAAACATTTCAGTATATTCGTAGAGTGACTCATGGGCCTTGCGACACTAATTCTTTAACATCTCTACACAAAGAATTTCTTAGAACTGAATGCGTGTAAATGTATGAGTGAATTCATATTTCATCATATTTGGATACAAGGAGCATGTTTTGCAAATATAAAATTGTATATTAATTCCTATTTATCACTCACACTTTAAAAACATATTTATAGAAAATCTCACCTCATTTTTAATCAGGATAAAATCAAGAGTCAAGAGTTTTGATCAACGGAATTTCTATAGGAATTGTTGCTTTTACTTGCATGGTTCTTTTTAGTTTTAAACTAAAGTAAAACTGTGTGGCATGACAGTGCGCGTGGACCAAGGCCTACAATGCACCTCGCTATTTTCCTGACCGAGAGGCTTCATGGTGCAAAGCATATGACCCCGTTAGGTGGTCAGCCTAACGCGAATCTCTCAGTGTCTAGTTCCCAAGCATGCTTGGTACTCAGTTTTTCGACCCACTGAAATAAGGAAAGGCTGAGTCGACCTTGCCCAGCCTGAGGATCGAACCTGTGCGTGGGAACGTGAAACCCTTCCACTAAGCCACCGGGCTTCTTCTCTTTAGTATAAAATATTGACAGAGCCTACATTTCTGATGAGGGCGCTAAGGCCTGATGGTCTATAGTATTTTTCTCAATAATGGAAGGTAGTGAGTTCGAATCTCAATCCAACAGAAGACTCATTAATGACTGTTGGAATGCCAGCAAATACGTCTTGGTTGACATTTCCTCCATCTGAAATTATATCTCTGGGGTGGCAAGCCAAGTCTGGAGTCTTTTGCCTGCTCTTTGCTTCTAAATCACGAAGACATCCGACCATTTTCAAGGTCACTATTACGCACCCATTATGTGCTCCACTAGACAAAGTGCCATCACTACCACCTCTTGTATCTCTGAAAGGATGGGAAATGGATCCTAGAAGCTGCGCATTGTTTTAATAATAATTTCAGATGAATTCCTCAAAATTAAGACAGATACATTTATCTGAATATAAATATGCCTGTGTGGTGCTTTATTTTGAATATTAAGTGAAATAAAATTTTTAAAAAATATAAAATGAATGGAACTTTAAGAAAATTATCTTCTTAGAGAAATGGCGATATTTATACTATAAATATATGATATCTCACGCTACATATAAATTTTATAGTAATTTAGTCATTCCATCTAGTGTGCGGCATTTGTTTAATTTCTAAAAATGGGTTCAAGTTACATTTAACAACCATTTTAATTCATTTAGATAACCTTACTCCTTAAGCAGTAAAGGTGATCTTCTAATCAAAAGAAGTTTTCATTCTACTTGATTCATGCACTCAATGATAGAGCTCTGTGGCGGCGATTCAGGCAAATTTTAATCCCCAATAAGATTCATCTGGAAGCCCATAGTATTTCAGTGAGGAAGATGGCCATGTAAGCAGTGGTAGTTTTACTCAGTGGAAGAATTCTGCGGATATTCAGACAAAATTTAACGACCAATGCGATCCCTCTGAACGTCCATACTATTTCAGCAATGATGATCTTCTAACCAGTAATCATTTTCATTCCACTTGGTTCATGCTCTTAATGGTAGAACTCAGGGAGGATTCAGGCAAATTTTAATCCCCAATAGGATTCATCTGGAAGCCCATAGTATTTCAGTGAGGAAGATGGCCATGTAAGCAGTGGCAGTTTTACTCAGTGGAAGAATTCTGCGGATATTCAGACAAAATTTAACGACCAATGCGATCCCTCTGAACGTCCATACTATTTCAGCAATGATGATCTTCTAACCAGTAATCATTTTCATTCCACTTGGTTCATGCTCTTAATGGTAGAACTCAGGGAGGATTCAGGCAAATTTTAATCCCCAATAGGATTCATCTGGAAGCCCATAGTATTTCAGTGAGGAAGATGGCCATGTAAGCAGTAGTAGTTTTACTCAGTGGAAGAATTCTGCGGATATTCAGACAAAATTTAACGAATAATGCGATCCCTCTGAACGTCCATACTATTTCAGCAATGATGATCATCTAACCAGCAATCATTTTCATTCCACTTGGTTCATGCTCTTAATGGTAGAACTCAGGGAGGATTCAGGCAAATTTTAATCCCCAATAGGATTCATCTGGAAGCCCATAGTTTTTCAGTGAGGAAGATGGCCATGTAAGCAGTTGTAGTTTTACTCAGTGGAAGAATTCTGCGGATATTCAGACAAAATTTAACGACCAATGCGATCCCTCTGAACTTCCATACTATTTCAGCAATGATGATCTTCTAACGAGTAATCATTTTCATTCCACTTGGTTCATGCTCTTAATGGTAGAACTCAGGGAGGATTCAGGCAAATTTTAACCACTAATCGAATTCGTCTTGATTTTTTATAGTACTTCGGTGATGAAGATGACCATATGAGCAGTGGTAATTACCTTCCTTTTTGATTCATATAATCTAAAGTATAGTTCCGTGGCCTACAGTATTATTAAGAAACATACTTGTAAGAAAGAAATAAAAATTAACTGGCAAAAGATGTCTCCCCATTTTGTGTATATTTCAAGTAAAATTATGTATTGATTAATTGCTTGTTGCTGGATAATTTCCTTGCTTGTTCAAGTCAAATATTTCAATTCTGCAAATAAGTTTTTGTTAGTTATTTGTTATTGAAAATAGATTTGTCAATTATTGCTATAATTATTAATCCTAATGATATCAACAAAATTAATAATCACTACAAAATTCGAAATCAAAAAATAATCTCGATATTTATTTCAAAATTATTTAAAACTAAATGTGAGGCTTACTTAACTTCAATAAAATTCTTAAATTTCTGGTGTGTTTGTAAGACAGAAAACTTAAAAGTTTTCTTCATTTAGTACTAGCTGAATCTACTTCGCACGCATTTGAATTTAAATCTTTTCAGCTGGTTCAATGAATTTATAGTTTACACCTGCCTTACCATGTGGTTATCCACTTTAGACTTAACCGAAAAAAAAACATGTTCCCAGATTTCTGTGTTTTTTTTTCTTTGAAAAATATTATTATCAGATCTTTTTTTACTTTTCAGGATATCGAAATAAATCTAAAGAATTAAAATATCTGTTCTGACGGTAGCTTTGATTTGAACATGAAAACATTAAATACTCATGTTAAACATGTAAATAAGTAGACATCCCAAAATATATTTTAAGTTCTAAATTAGTTATGAATGGAAAAGAGAAATATTAAATTAATTAAGAATAATAAGAATTTACATTAAATCTTTTTTCCATATGACATAATGAAATTGAAAGATAAGAAAGTTAAGAAAATCTTTTAGACTCAAATCTCAGTTTAAGTATGAAAACATAAAGTTCTACAGTTTAAAACATAAAAACGTACACATTACAAAATGATTTGATTAACAGGTCTAAAAGCAATATTTTGCATTACAAAATGAAGGCTGGAGTATAGATTAGCTAAAAACAAATAGAATGATGTGAAGAATAATTGAAAAGTCTCTTATGTCATGAAATAATTAAATATCGAAATCGAGACTTTTTATCCGCGTTCCATTGCATTTCCATCTGGGGACATACCGAGAAAGGTGAAAATGCATTCGATACAGAGGGCAAAAACATTACTTCGTCAAAAATCGAAAAAAAAATAAATTTTATTATTTTTTTAGAAATACTACGCTAATGATATTGTTGGAAGAAGAGGGAATCCGATGCCATATACATTTTTTGTCTACTCTAATCAATTTCGCCTAGATGACAATTTAAGAAAGAAGTAAGGAAAGAAAAAAATCACATACTTCTTTCTTGAAGCTAGAAGATTTCCGGAGAAGAATGCTACATGTGCTTTCAATTAATTATATCTGAGCATAAGTAATTTTCAATGATATCAAATCAGATTTAGTAATATTTTAAACGCTATAGTAAAAATTTTGAAATGAAACAAATTTTATTTTAAGTTAGCTACAGACCGACTTTTTGATAAAAGTTTCACTTCATTTCTTGAGGGCATTCTCAATTCAACCCCGAACAAAAAATTGTAATATACAGGGTTAGCAAGAAATAAGTTTCCCACTTCAGAGGGCTGTAGAATATGTTCTATTTGTCCAAATGAGATAAAATTTGAACTACAGATAATTCAAATAATGCGCTTGACATATATTTAAAAAAAATTAGTATAAAATTTCGCCGATAGATGGCGCTGTAATACACATAAAAACATTTGGCATGCTTTATAAATGTTAAATAATAATAATAAAAAAGGAGCATTACAACTATTCAATATGCCCCCTTCATTTTCAACAATGTGCTCTAATCGCAAAACCATATTTTCGACAGCAGACCGGAATGAGTCTGTCGGAATATCAAGGATGTGGCGCCGAATGCTGTCCTTCACATCTGGTACAGATGCTGGCCTTTACGGTAGACATTGTTCTTCAAAACACCCCACAACCAAAAGTCGCAAGGGATGATATCCGGAGAACGAGGAGGCCATGCCGTAGGGAAATGACGGCTGATAACCCGTGCATCAGTAAAATTCTGTCTTAGCAGTTGCTTTGCACGGCGATTAATATGAGGAGGTGCGCCATCCTGCATGAAAATGATGTCATGTAGGCATCCACGCTGCTGAAGTTGTGGGATTACAAAATCCCTCAGCATGTCTTAGTAACGTTGTCCTGTGATCGAACAGGTTTTAATTCCATTTGCAGTTACCTCTTCAAAAGAATACGGTCCAATCACAAAAGTAGCCGTAAACCCACACCATGATGACACTTTTTCTGGGTGCAAGGGTTTTTCCTGGATAGCGCGAGGGTTTTCCACTGCCCAAATTCGACAATTGTGGGTGCTGACTTGCCCATTAAGTTGAAAGTGGGCTTCATCAGTCCACAGAATATTCCACGGCCAAGTGACGTCTACCACCATTCGAGCAAGGAATTGAAGCGCAAAAGTTTTACGAACCTCTGAGTCCCCGTCCTGCAACAAGTGCAGAGGCTTGATTTTGTAGGGATAAAAATGCAAAATCCGCCGTAAGATTTTTAGTACAGTGGAATACGGCATATCCAAAACACGTGAAGCAACTGGAACACTCACACTACCATCCGGCGACTGACTGCTGGCTTCAACGACCGCGGTAGCCACATTTTCGACGCTAGAAAACTGGATTGGCTTTCGTCCTCTACCGGGAAGAATTTCAAGTTGTCCAGTTCTGTCAAATTTCTGCATCATCTTGCGTAACGCACATGGAGACATTGGACCTCTTCGTATCTGCTTCATACGGCGAAATTCTTTTACAGCTGCAACGGAGTTCTGCTGATTCTGGTAGAACAATTTTACAAGTGGCGCTTTTTCTTGCAAAGAAGGCATGATGTGCAGAGAAGTAACTAATACTCGTTCAGAATTCGACTTCTTTTTACCCAAAAATAATTCTAATAGGCATGCGCTGTAAAGCAAATGACTTTTCATATTTTCAGTATATGCAAATTAGTACCATTAGTATCCATTAGCCATCTATCGGTGAAATTTTGTACTATTATTATTTTTTTAATAAATGTCAAACGCATTATTTGAATTATTTGTAGTTCAAATTTTATCTCATTTGGACAAATAGAACGTATTCTACAGCCCTCTGAAGTGGAAAACTTATTTCTTGCTAGCCCTGTATATGTTACAAATCATTCATGTGTGAAATTCACCTCTGAATATTTAAAAATATTTAAATTCGCAAAAGAAACTTTTTTAATTATTTTCTTAAAACCTTTTTCGTTGTTGTTACTCAAGACACTTGAACAAGCCAAGCTCGTTAGCTCGTCTGCTGAGTTAATTTCGTAGCTCGTTAGCTACGAAATTAACTCAGCAGAGTGCGTCTTTCGTTTAATCAGAGCACCACAAGGGTGAACAGAAGGCTTTGCTCTAAGACTCCTCCGACAGATGACGCCACCAGAGGATTCACTCCCTCAATTTTGACTTTGATCTGGAGGAAGAGGAAATTTTCTCCAGACCATTCCACCCATGGTAACTATTCAATGACCAACCAAAGGACTTTCAATTTCGCAGATTTAATGAGTACGTATATTGTATGTACTCGGTGGGTCTTTGTCAGCATTGGGAATCGAACCCAGCCCTTCCGGACGGAAGACCGATCCCCTCTAACATCGAGGCTACCACGGTCCGTTGTAATTTTAAATCTAACATTCTTGCTCTTTTTTATTCCAACAGGAAAATTGTCATATGACTCGTAAAATCAAATATTTATAAATTTTATGCATAAACGTTAACTGAGAAATATTTTATTCTTTACTTTAACATTTGTGTATTTTATTAAGGTAATCATAAGCAATATAAATTAAACCATTAAATATTACCAGAACAACTAAATTTTATATTCAGAGTTATAAAATCTCGATGTAGAGAGAAATGATTTAATTGTAAAAGATCGTGCAATTTGATTTTAACAACTTTCTACTGGAGCCGAATAGAAAATGTTTTTAAAACTTGAGTCATTTGAAGTTTCATCCCTGGGAAAATTCCTTAGGAAAATGATGAAATCTCTACAAGTTCAAAGGACTGTGAGAAACTAAATTTTTTTGTATGTTTCTGATCAGTTTTTGTATCTGAAGAGAATCTTTTCTTGGAAAAAATAAATGAGAGTTCATTATTTTTCCCCATATCTGTCAAGAGAGCAGAAGTTCCTTTTTTGATAAAAGATATATTTTTAGACTAATGAATATAAAAGGGGTCAACTGCATTATATTTTTATTAAAGTACAAATTTCAAGAAAACTCTAATTTTTTCACGTCAGTGTGTTGCTAAGAGTCATATACATATATAAAACATCTAAAGAAGAAAATGGTAACAATAAGGGATTATTTCCAAACTCAGCAATTTTTAACTATGAATTTTTTATTAATATTGTACAATATAATATATTTATTACAATTTTATACTTTAATAGTATATAGTAATATAATTTTGTATGGTAAAAATTATACAATTAGTTATTTCATAGAACAAGGAAGATGAAACAATGGCATTTGTGTTGGAAGCAACATTTACTGGTTTTACGATGTCTATATTTAAGCCACGTTGTTTTGCCACATAAAACCAAAAATATCTAACATATATAGTTTTATACAACAAAGGTAGTTTTTATCCAAAAAACAAAATCATGCCATATTTTGAAGTAAATTCTAACGCAGCAAATGCCTATGATTTAAACTAAAAGTTATAAAACCAGTCTACAAATTGATGGCTCTTGTTGACGTTGATGTGGATAACTGTTTTTCCAATGAATCAACCTTAAGCGACCAACGAGCTACCTTAAATTACCATAAAAATATCAGAAACTAGCTCTCACTCATCAATACTCGAAATGATTATCCATTTACACAGAAAGAAATCGTTGATGCCGAAAAGCTTCTCGATATAAAGCACTGACCCAAAGGATAACTACAGTCCAATCATTATGCTTGTCTTTCTGATGTCATTAAATATCTATATCTTTAAATATCTTCTTTGGCAAATAACTATTTCTTAATCGTGGTTTATACCAAATCAAACATACCTTCCACGGACCAACAGGCAGAAATCCAACCTCCCGAAGCAATGGCAAACCCCTTTATAACAAGTGCAACTACGCAGAATGCAGGCACTGCACAGGAGTTCCGCTGGATCCGAAACATCTCTTCAACTGCATCTCTGTAGCATCGACCCTCTTCAACATCAACCTCAACTGCTGTCATGACACCCTTTATGTAGAAAGAGGTGAAGATGTGGCCAGGGCAATGATCTATGGCTTTGGTCCCATAAGACTTCTTTACTTTTTTTTTGCACTTGTCACACGACAACAACAACCAAATCAAATTAAATTCTTTGCCTTTCCAAATCATCACCTGTTTATGACAAAAGGGGACACGAAAACAGAGTTAAAAAACAACAGAAATGTAGCCCTGCACAGATCCCCTTAGCATACTATACTCTGAAAACAAATTCGTTCTTTCTACAGATAAAGAAGCTCTTATCCTGGGAAAATATAAAAAATATTCAAGCCTAATTAAAAAATCACACTTAACAATAACATGAATTTACCAATGACTTCAAATTCCTGAGGATAGTTTTGGATAAAAAGAAAAAAGTCTTTTCCCGCTACAACATATTTTCCTTAAAGCAAAAACAATTCCAATCATACAAAGTTCGATAAAAATGACAGGTCTATCATAGGATCTATCATAAAAAACAAAATCTCAGTTCTCCTCAAATCCTTTAAAACTATATCTACCATAGATGTTTTAGTTTTTGCAGGATTACCTCTGTTTTATTTTAAGTTAGAGGAAGTTTCTATTACAAAAAATGTGTAACTAAGAATTCCACGACTAATGGTGGTGAATTCATTCAAGTATGAGCAACACTTTAATCGATATAAAGTCCATCCATCAAAAGTAGGAACAAGGCATATACATTACCAAATCTAGGAACATTATTCAAGAAAAAAATTTATTCAAATTTCTCTAAAACTTACAATTTTTACACAGAAAAAATCTAAATCGATCACTGCTTAAAAGCATTCACTTTGCTCTGTAAAGGAAAAATAACTCATTAACAAATCAAACTTAATCCTCAAAACTCGTCTTATAGTAATAATCTATCGCAATAGCTATGGTTATTCAACCAACACAAACACATTACCATGTTCTTTATGTGAATGACTTTTCAATTTCGTCTGATAGCAGTTCAGTAATACAAATAATAGATAACTCGAATCATTCTTCTCCTTTAATTTTAACAAAATTTAGCCATTCTTATATCAATACCAAGTATCTTATATCAATATCGAAGTCTAAGAAGAAGTGATTTCGATATTGGTATTAGTATCCTTATATCAATATTGAAGAGAATTATTAGATAGATTGAAGTATATAATGAAGCACAAAAGAAATGAGAAAGTGGACATACTTAAAGTAGAAGTAGCAATGGAATATCCCTATCAAATTACTCATATCCCATGGCCCAAACCCTACCTAAATTCTATCCTTAATCAAAACTCGAGGGTCTGTTGGAAAGAGTTCTGTGGGTACGTCTAAGCAAGAACAGTGGAGATATTACTAAATATTAAAGGTCTCTGCAGATCCTTGTTGCAGGTTGCATCATAAATTTGTATGATATATAAATGTTTTCCTAAATTTATTTATTACCACTCATGAATAATTCGCCACCAACTATAATAGATTTGCCGTAAGCAAGGAACACCCCAAGATTATTTGAAAGAACGTCCATTTACAATCCAATATCATTTTAGATGCTCCACCAATCCATCAATTGTGCCCAGTACCTCAAATTTTGTATTAATTATAAACAATCAATATATCGAAACGTTCAAACTGCCAAAATTCTGGTGTCTATGTGTTAAAATTGTACCTTTTTTGATGCAGCCTAAACACCTCCAAAAGAAAATATTGTCAGCTCATTAATAATTCCTTACTAGACATAAATGATTAAAGCTATTACAGCCTCACAAGAATTTATATTCATTAAATCTGATGCTTCTAGTTGCAACTGGGAGTCAAATAGATTACAGAATGTGTGAGAAAAAAACAAAGAAAGAAAGACAGGCATTGGTACCAGTACGAGACGATCATCAAAAGCCATAATTTTATTTTATTTTCTCAAATACAGAGGAACTGCATACGCTTGTCGACTTCCGGCACGTAAAATTCGCCTTGATCCTTTGTAATTATGGTAAGATATTCCAATAGGGTCAAACACACACAATGTGACTATCCTCAATTGTATTAGTTAAATGAGACGGCTCTAATCGCTACGACTGACTAAACATTCGAAAGGTTATATCCTGAGTTTCCATACTTGTATAATTTTCGTGATGTCTCTCATGAAATTAAGCCGAGTTGGTAGTCAAATAGTATGCGTTTTTGCCTCCGGTTTAACAATTCGCAGGTTCACTTTGTTCATGGACGTTTGTAGTGGTTTATAATCCGCTTTAAACCATAGGCCTCGGTGTATTTAGCTCACGTGTGCAAAAGGTGACCGCTGAACGAGAAAAAAATCATTCTGGGCTTTTATAACAAATCCTTATCATTCTATTAAGAATCCATAGGTTTGCTGCTAAGTTTGTGAAGTAACATGCTTCATTTCTAAAATTTTCGCAAACTTTTTATCGATGATATATCAATTCTCATATTTAGAAATGACTTGCAGAGTTTATTTCAAACACTCACTGTATCATGACACATTTCAAACGCTTTGAAGATACTTTTGTGCATTTATCATTCTGCCTTCTTCTGTTTTTTTTTTTTTTTTTTTTTTTTGGTAGATAGAAAAGATTGTTTTGAAGAGTCACTATCATTTAATCGTACAATTCCATTTTCATTCTGAATTACCTTTAGAAACAACTCTAAACTTTTCTGCTTTTGAATGAGCAATTTTATGCATCAATTTTGACAGTAGTACAGCGTTTCATACGTTTCTTCTGTGGAAATATTTGTCGAAATAGTAAATTCTATATTTACATTTCACTTTCCTTTAGTATATTTACATTACAGAAATAGTATATTTACATTTCACTTTCCTTCCAATGTATTTCTGAAATCTCCTAGAATAAGTTTTCGATACTGTGGATTGGTATTTTCACATCGCGTCTTGTTTTGTAATATTCCTTTTTCCGAACAATTGTTATGTAATTTACAGTTATCTTTTCCTTCCCAGCTAAAGCATACCTGGCGTCACACAACTGAGCTGGAAATATCTGATCAGCTGCACTCATTCCAAACCCTTCGCATCCTATTGTTAAGCAACTCATTTTATTCTGTCCCCTCGGGCGCGCAAGAGATCATTTGAATACGCGAAATATCATCTACATACATAGTCTCTTGATGAAACATTTTTTGGAACGGTTGGTTTGAAACCCTTCTTCCTATGCTAAAAAAGAAGCTGTTTTTGTAACTGAGTAACACTATATCAACAAATTTCTTCGCACAAAACGTTGAACATCATTCTGTGCGATAGCCGGAATATGACTTGTTCCAGTTGAAATCTAATATTTTTTGTTTGTTGGAATTTTTTAATTTTATTTTGAGCACATACAATCTTCCCGTGCACCACAGATATTCAACACGGGGCTTACAGAAGTAAGTAATTAGAACATTAAATGTTACAGGTATAAATAAAGCGAACAAATCCAGAAAACAGCAGTTTGGACTTCACAAAAATAAATATTCTCACAAACCAAGTAACGCCGAGCATTTTCAATTAATTCTGCAAGCATAACCTTGTACGATCAAAGTTAGGGCATGAGAGAATCATATGTTCAACATCTTGAGGTACTTTTTTTGAACATTTCCATACCTAATTTAATCTTAGTTTGAAACGAAACAAGTAGATTTTAAATTTACCAATACCAGATAAAAGTTGAGAAATTTTGAAATTGGATAAGAGTAATTACTCGAAATTATATATATATATATATATATATATATATATATATATATATATATATATATATATATATATATATATATATATATATATATATATATATATATATATATATATATATATATATATATATAGAGGGTTACTCTGAAATTTTTGAGATACGCGCAGACGAGAATTTACAAAATAAAAATAATGGTTTAATTTTAAAGTACAAAGTATTTTAACACAGAAGACAATTTTTTACTGACTTACTTCAACTTGTTTAGCGTGGAATAAATTTTAAACAGAACAGAAAATGGAGTTGACGCGAGAACATTTTCGCGCTATGCATTTTCTACGATTTCAAAGCAGGATTAAATGAAGAAGAATGCGTTCAACGGTTGCAATTAGCATTGGGTGATGAATCTCCAGCTCGTGCTACTGTATTCAGATGGTTTAGAGAATTTAGAAGAAGTCGCAATTTTCTTCAGGATGAAGAACACACAGGAAGGCCGCCGCCGGCAGTAATCCCGGATAATGTGTCTGCCATACGAAAAATGTTAATGGATGATAATCGCTGTACCTATCAAATGATACAGAAGGAACTTAACATTGGATCCGCAGCCATACACAAAATCATTCATGAAGAATTACATATGAAAAAAGTAGTTTGCAGTTGGGTTCCTCATAATCTAACAGAGCATCGAAAAGAGGAGGATGTCAGAATCAGTAAAGAAACTCTTAATATGCTGTATGATGGTGGCCACCGCATCATTTCTAAAATTGTAACAGGTGATGAAACGCACATACCGTTTTTTGACGTTCCAACACGTCAAGAAAGCAAAGTATGGGTCTTTGAAGATGATCCCACGCCGACAATGGTGAAAAAACAATGCGCACTGAAAAAAGTGATGCATGCCGTTTTCTTCCGAAGTACGGGATTGGTTAAAGCCATCAAGTTGGAAGGACAGAAGACAGTAACAGCAAACTGGTATACCACTAAATGTCTTCCAGAAATTTTACAAGAACTGAATGTTAGGGGAATAATGCTTCACCATGACAATGCATCTTCACATACAGCCGGATTAACAGTTGAGTTTCTTAAACGAAAACAAATTAAAGTGATCGAACATCCGCCGTATTCACCTGATCTAGCTATTTGCGACTTTCTGTTATTCTTTAATCTAAAAAAGAACTTACGTGGACGTCGTTTTCATTCAGAAGAAGAGATTGATGTGGCTATAAATGCATTTTTTTCATCTATTCGAAGAAATGAATGGCTTGAGGCATTTAATCTGTGGAAAATTCGTCTACAAAAGTGCATTGATGTTGGAGGAGACTACTTTGAACACACCTAAAATTTTGTAAGTATAACTTTAAAAACCTAGTTGTATCTCAAAAATTTCAGAGTGACCCTCGTATATATATATACATGTGTGTGTGTGTGTATATATATATACTTGTATATATAAGGCAAAAAATAGAGTAATGAATACAGTACTGAAAATACAATATAATAAAATATGAACAACAACACAGGAAATCTAGCCAGCGCAAAAGCAGCTACAAAAAAGATTTGCCCATATAAATATGATAAAAACATGAAAAATATTGAAACTAGAAATATAAAATTGGAAAAATACGAAAATATACGATGCAAATGATTAGAAGAAGGCATAGGGACCACGTCTTCATTAGGAGTAAGATAGTCAGCTATGCAAAAGCGTGTTTATCTTGCATAGCTGACCATCTCCTTCCTGATGAAGACGTGGTCCTTATGTCTTTTTCTCATCATTTGCATCGTATATTTTAGTATTTTTCCAATTTTATATTTCCTGTTTCAATATTTTTCATGTTTATCTTATATATATATATATATATATATATATATATATATATATATATATATATATATATATATATATATATATATATATATATATATATATATAATACAAGGGCAAATACAAGGAATAACACAAATCACATGAAATATCACAAAATAAAAATGAGACCAGGACAGGAGAATACAGTACATAAACGTAAACGAGATGACCGGAGTCATTGCCCCAAAAGTTCTCTGGCTTGCCATATAAGGCGATGATTCAGAGCTGCCATACAGTGCAGCGCAGTGGTGGAGGTGGATCCTATTTATGTGCTCAGCCAAGTTGCGGAGCGGACAGTCAAGTGAATTTAAGATGCCAATGCGGTGCAACTGTTCAGCCAGACAGTCGTGACCCATCAGGAGTCGAAACTGTGCCACAACTTCATGGCGTGGACCATCAACAATATTCAGGAGGTCGTCTTTCCATCGCTTAGATTTTATAATTTCTTGTAATTTAGAAACTTGAAATTCTTTAAACTTTATTTAGGTGTTGCTTTATAGTGTGGTAAGAAATCTCTGTGTGTTTTGGCTGGAGAAGTCCAGCGCCCCTCTTTGTGAAGAAGTCCGCTTGCTCGTTTCCATAGATACCATACTACCCAGATTCCCAAGGGAGCACAACATTATTTTTTCGTGACATCAAAATTTTCATGAGCTCCTGCATATTTGGAATTTCACAAGATGGGGGAGAGATTGAGCATATGGCCTGGATTGCAGCTTGTGAATCAGAGAACAGAGCCACCCTGTCGAAAACATCAGGAAGAGCTATTAGTTGTAGGACTCGGAATGTAATCTATGGTAAGTAGGAAAGAACTTTTTTGTGACCTCAGTATTATATGAGATGAAATATATTATTCATTCCACCTAGCTAAAAGTTTCTTATGATGAAAGGGCTTCCAATAGCTCTTTGGAATGTTAATATTAATATCAATGGCTAAGTTTAGTTTGTTGGAAATGAATCCACAACTTTGAGAACTGAAATTGTACTACCAACTCCAATAGCATCCTCAACACTTCTTTGCGTTTTCCTGGATTTAAATCT
Source organism: Latrodectus hesperus (assembly GCA_037975125.1). NCBI lineage: Eukaryota > Metazoa > Arthropoda > Arachnida > Araneae > Theridiidae > Latrodectus > Latrodectus hesperus. The sequence goes on from CM075857.1 coordinate 23,102,257, forward strand.
CTCGATAACATGCCTCAAGTCGCTTTGCTTTCTCAACACAGAAATGTAAGAAATTAATATCACAACAAGGCAGTGAAAGAAACTTGTGAAATTTAGATTTCGACATTTATTTTCGTTTTCTTGTTTTTGACGTCATGAACGTTGATTTGATGTCAGTTATTTATTCCTTATGTTTTCTGCTATGCAATAAATTGTGGATGCTTCATTTGACGTTAGTTATTAGTATTTGTGTTATATTTCTTTAAAACATTATTTTCTTCTTTTCTTGCAAAGTACATAGATTTTATTTTCACCTTCTAAAAATAACTACATTATAAAATTGTAACTCTCAAATTATAATTTTGCACGCATTGGTCCAAGTGAAGGATGTTTTCTTAAAATTTGTATAAATCTAGGATTATTGTATGTGTAAGGATTTTAAATACAATTCAAGAAGAAAAAATTTCTGAAATTTTTAAGACATATTTAAAATTCCTTAGAGTTGGTATTAGCTTTATAATGCAATTTTTGCATGAAGTAAATCAATCCTATTGTTGTTAGTTTAATTACCCTAAATTTTTATTTCTTAATTATAATCATTTTCTAAAAAATATGTGTAGTTTGCAATGTAACGAAAATTATTTATTAAAAATTTTAGTTTTATCTGATATTCTCTCCATTAGTTATTTTAGCGGTCTCTAATTTTTAGGAGTTTTCACAATTCAGATCATGAAATCTCTATTTAACTTTTCACAATTAAAAAAATATTATACAGGGTGATTATAAAAAAACTTTGCCAACATCTGCACTTCTAGCGTCCATTCTATTTAACCGATCAAGATGATATTTCAAATATAGTTCTTTTGAGATATGTGCTCGAGATTCTGTGAATGGCAACACAGTGGCCCTCGCGGTTACAGTTATAGTGACAGAAACTCGAAATTTTCGAATGGCAACGTCTACTTTTTACCATCGCAAAATGTTCAGCACATGCGAAAACTCTAAATAGCGTTGAAACGGTACCGATATGTCTAAAAACGGACGTGTTCTGCAAACACAAAAAGAGTTCTGAAAACCGGCCAATAAAACACGATCTGGGCGCACGCAATAAATTTGCATGTGACAGAGTCAAGAAACCAATCACAGAACGCCGGTCGCCAGATATTCAGCGTAGGAAACCTATAAAATACCAAGCGGGTATGCGAAGTCGTCATTCGGGAACTCGCACATGCCGACGATATGAGTCTTCCTAGGAAAGTTCGCGGTGAATTGATCAAACTCTATTACCAAAATGGGATGAACGCTGCGGAAGCCTTGCGTGTGTATCACCGCAATCATCGACAACGACGCGGCCCATGTACTCTGCAAGCTCTGCGTGATTTAGTGCGGAAATTCGAAGATACAGGCTGCACCTGTGACAAACAGCGCTCCGGACGGCCAACTGTTTCTGAGGACGTTGTCATGGAAGTGCACCATACAGTGACTGCAGGACACACAGAAACCGCAAGAGGCATAGAGCGCGTGTTGGATATTCCGAACTCAACGGTCCGCAAGCTCTTGCGCTCGGTACTTCACATGTTTCCCTATCGGTTCCAGCGCGTCCAGATGTTGGAGCCGGGTGACCCACAACAACGTCTGGACTTCGCAAATGCATTTTTGTTACGATATGATGCGGATAACGACTGGCCACTTCGCATACTATGGACGGACGAGGCGCATTTCACCTTAAATAGCAGCATTAACACAAAGAATTGTGTGCACTGGGGAGAGACGAATCCTCATGCTGTGGCGCCAGTACCATTATTTGACGCCAAAGTGACTGCGTGGTGCGGCATTACAGCTACATTTGTTCTGGGCCCGTTCTTCTTTGAGGAAACGACCCCGACTGGCCCTGCAACATGTTCTGTAACGGGCCCTCGGTATGCAGCCATGCTGAAAAATTATATCTTACCGGAGTTGCGTCGGCTGAATGCACTCAATGACATTGTTTGGATGCAAGATGGCGCACCTCCACATATAGCGAGGTCAGTTAAAAGGCTCCTGGATCAGCATTTTGGTGATCGCATCATCTCACGCTATTATCCTTTTCCGTGGCCTGCGCGATCCCCAGATCTGACGCCTATGGATTTCTGGTTTTGGGGCTATCTCAAATCCAGAGTTTATCTGTGCAATCCTCAAACATTGTCGGACTTAAAGGATTCTATACGGCGTGAGATTGGAAACATCCCTCGTGCCATGTTGCGTGCAGCGACATTGTCCACCGTCTCCCGCATGCAATGCGTAATTGCCTGTGACGGCACTCATGTGGAAAATGTTTGAAATTAATAAAGATTTTTTTTCTCTATGTGTTCTCATCATTGAGCAGTGTCTTGTCTCTGTCGTATGCATTATTCCTCCATTGCGCCTTGAAGAACTGTTTGTATGTGTATGACACGTCGGTTTTCGGATATATCGGTACCGTTTCAACGCTATTTAGGGTTTTCGCATGTGCTGAACATTTTGCGATGGTAAAAAGTAGGCGTTGCCATTACGAAAATTTCGAGTTTCTGTCACTATAACTGTAACCGCGAGGGCCACTGTGTTGCCATTCACAGAATCTCGAACGCATATCTCAAAAGAACTATATTTGAAGTATCATCTTGATCGGTTAAATAGAATGGACGCTAGAAGTGCAGATGTTGGCAAAGTTTTTTTATAATCACCCTGTATTATAAATATCAAAGTTTTTTCGTTAAGAATTAATATTAAATAATAAACTGTACACAAGTTTTAACAGATTTATAACTAACTAGGCATAATATATATATATATTTGCATTCTATATATTTTTTAAAAGTTTGACATTTTCCTTCAGTAATAATTTTTTTTTCCAACGGTGGGTACTTGAGGGTTGAACCCTATGCCACAACAAGGCCAGAAACTGCTAATCATTTGTCGTTACCCAGCGGGCACCTGTGAACCATGTCACGGAGGCGAGTAGCGTTACCCGCGTCATACCACCACAAACCCGTTTATAGGGTGGGTCACATTCATACATCATCACGGAAGAAAGGATAGAGAAACACAGAGAGAACAGAGAAAGAAAGTAACATCCATGCCTGAACCGGGATTTGAACCCAGGACCCACAGCTCAGGAGTCAGGAGCGCTAACCACTCAGCCATCGGTCGGCAATAATAAATTGATTCTCACAGTTTCATTCATATGAAGCTATCATAAAATTTGTCATAGACGAATTCATAATTTTGATTACGAAATTCGTATCATTAAAAAATATTAAGAATAAACTAACTCACTAAATTAATGTAGATAAAACACGATTTTCGCCGTTTTACTTTTACTGACCCTTATAATTATTGTTCGTTTTTAAGAAAATGATTACAAATTTCATCTCTTACATAAATATGTATTGTCCTCTTCAATTGCATTATAGACCATAATAAGACGAGGCAAGCTGTTTCAGTAATCTTCCCCCAATGGACCCAATCGGGCACAGTGGACCGCCAACGGTTAATTTTTAATGTCTTTAGATCTGTTTCTACACAATCCAACGATCTTGTGTGATGTCCTAATCTTCTCTGGTACCCTCTACATTTGTAAACGTCACCTTTTTAGCAGGGTCCAAGATGTGACATCCAAAAACAAACCCAAGCCATCTGATACGACAAGATTTAATAGCCTAGACAATATTAAGTTGTTTATATTTTTTGTAATTTTTATAATAATATAAAAATTCTGCAATCGCCATTTTCTCAAATTTTGCCAAAACTTTTTCAGGATATTTTAAATTTAAATTTTTAAAGTTAAAAGTCTTTTACCATAGTATTCACACTGCAATACAATGGTCTGATAAGAGTTACATAGAAATTAAAAATTTGGTCTCGAAATTTAAGAAATTAGACTTTAGTTAATTTTTTATCCATAACAAAATTAATTATCTCTAAATAATCTATTATCAATTTCAAGTAAAATATTAGTATCATTCGAAGTGATTATACCGAGATACGTAAACTGATCTGCGTTCTCAAATGTCAAAGATTTTATTTATTAGGTTGGTGCGAATGAAATGTCGGATTCTCTTTACATGCGGACGTTTTCCTCCCTGTTTTCGTTATACTTATGTATTTGGCATAACCTCATTCATACTCGTATTGTCCATTGCCAGAGACTCATTTCAGCAAAATAGGTTTTCTCGAAGGTCTTCCCTTTTTATTTCTTTTGAGTTTATTGCCGATATGAATTCTGCCGACATTCGCGTCATTTTCTTATATGAGTACAAACTTGGTAATAGTGCTGCAAAAGCTGCACGCAACATAAACCAAGCGTTTGGGGAGAATACGGTTAACGATCGGAAAGTGCAGCGTTGGTTCGAAAAATTTCGGACTGGCGATTTTTCACTGCAAAATGAGCCGCGCGGAAGACCCAAAACGTCTGTGAAGAATGATGACCTGAAGGCTCTAGTGGAAGCGGATCCAGCCGTATCCACGAGGGAACTTGCTATCAGGATGAAAGTTGACCATACAACGATATTGAGACACCTTTCTGAGATTGGCAAGGTTAAGAAGATGGACAAGTGGGTACCGCACGCACTGACAGAGCGAAATAAGCTGGATCGGTTAAACGTATGCTCATCATTGCATCACCCACCCTATTCACCGGATCTCTCGCCGACCGATTTTCATTTTTTCAAGCATTTAGAGCTGTTTTTAAGGGGCAAACACTATGAAAATGAAGACAGTCTAAAAAACTCGATATCAGAGTTTATTAATTCTAAAGACCAAAATGTTTTTAAGACAGGCATCTACGCTTTAAAATCTCGTTGGGAGAAGTGTATTGAAGCGAATGGAGCATACTTTGATTGAATAAACAGCTTTTGAAGAAAGATATGCAGTTTTATACAATCACTTAAGAATCCGACATTTCATACGCACCAACCTAATACAAGGAATTTAATGAATAGTAGATTTTCCTGCTTGAATTCCATCAGTAGCAACTGAATTGTTATATCTTATCTTATCCCGTTTTTGAAATTTTTCTTTGCTGCTCTAGTATAGTGTTTCAGAATTATTAACTTACAAGCTTTATTTCTCTCTTTTGTAATTTTACCACAATCATACCATCCATGTCGTTTGTTCCTTTTAAGTTCTGGCATAACTTCCTTTGCTGCATATCTAATTTTTTTTCAATCTGCTCCCACGAAAAGTCTGCATTTTGTACACTTTCAAAATTAATTAACTCTCCTTAGATTTCATTGTCATATTCTTACATAGTCACTTTACTGCTCAAGTAACAGGCATACAAAATCCCACCTTTTTGTTGACTATTCCAAAGAGTTTTACATATCTTTCCTTTAAGCTTGGCGATCACCAAAATGTGACCAGACTCAACATAGGCCCCACTATAGCTGCATCTAACCAAAAGGCTATTTTGAAGTCATATCTACAGAATATGATCAGTTTGATTTAAAGTGTTTCCATCAGGAGAGAGCCAAGTGAGAGTGTTCCTGCTATAAAAAGTACGAGTAAGAAGTTCATTTGCATTTACAAAAGTCTTAGGCCAATATTACTACTTTCTTCATGCAAGCTGGATTACCCACACCATAGATGTGTTACCAATCTTTGCATTAAAGTCACCAATAGCTAATTTAATATAGTTTAAGGAGCATTGTTGATATTAATCATCAAGCTTATCATTAAAATTATTTTTAAATGTATCGCATTTGTCCTCCGTTGGTGCACGTATGATGATAGTACTAATACTTTGAGGACTAGCTTGAATTCGTATTTTACTGATACTTTCATTTACAGGTATGTAGTCTTAGATTCTGTTTTTTATTTTCTTAGTGACAATAAATCGTACCTCAAAGCAATGCTGTGTATCTTGAAACTATAGTATAAACTACATCTTCTTTTCTGTCTTCTTCTTCTTCTTAAAAATTGGGTTTGTATGTCATTGGGCACCTCTGCTTTTATCAGCATTTTGTACCATTAACTCCAAACCCAATGTTTCCTAGTTCCAGTTGCTTGGGTCACTCACTTTACTAATAAAGTCCGATAACCCTTTAATGGAGTCTAGGTGTAATTCTCTAGTATGGATGAAGCCTAAAGAAGTTAATCTAGGGAGGGCAAGAGCCTCACATTCGTAAATGACATGCTCTGCCGTTTCCTCTTGCATATGACACTTCCAGCAGATAAGGTCTTGCTGAAACAGTCCCATCTGGTCAGAAAGTCAGTCATGCTAGGAATAGCTTCCTGACTTTCACCAGAAGAAGATGGTTTGGAGGTCATTTCTACCTCAAGTCTTTTCTGCCTTACTTTTTCAGAAATCGCAACCCGCTCAGGTAAGATGTCTGTTCTTGGAGGAAAACCCCCGTGCATGAATGGTATGCGGAAAATCACCCTGTTGCTGTTCTGATTGGGATTGGCAACACGCGTGATCACACAACTCTCGCGAGATTTCGAAATGGACATTCGTGTAACACGTCATGTGACGGGCCACAAAATTTAACCCCTGTGTCCAAAATGCAATGCGACTCAAGCTACCCCTGCCCACATTTTGGCCTGAATTGGCTTAAATAAATGCCAGATATTCTCGATCAGTGAGGTTGTGCTCCATTGTTTGAAGTCGCTTGGGCTCATAGACTTGGTTTGATGTTGCTGTCAACCAAAAGTTGCCACAACAAGAATGATTCCATATTCCCCTCCCTTCTTGCTCACTTTATAAGGTTATTAAGACACATGAAAAATTGTTGTTGTTATTTATGACTCTTGGGCAAGCTAAGCTAGCTAGCTGAAGGCTAAGCAAAATTAATAACAATAATTTAAAAAAAAACATAACAACAACACATCCTCTTTTATCAATAATTTCTTGGCCGAGTCATCTGATCTCTTTAATGGCCAATATACCTAATTTATAATTTTTAAATTCATCAACCAAATTCTTAAGCGCTCCATCCCTATAGAATGCTTACACATTTCATGTACCAATGCACAGATCCGTTCCATTTCATCTGGGTTGTAACCGTCTGTGATTAAGCCATTGAGATTTCTGAACTAGGAGTTTTTATAGAGTCGGGTAGTTACTCCTACGCCCAATCCCCAACCTGAAGGACAAGGTACCCTCTTAATATACTAATAGGTACTCATTTTAGTTTCCTCTTGTAACATGCATGAGTTACATTAGGACTATTATTTCATATCTGGCCACCACACAGGGTAAATATTATATGTATTGTAGCTTATGGTAATGTCTAAGCGAAATTAACAAATAAATATAAAACCTAAAGCCCATATATTTATAACGGTTTATTTCTCGTCATAGAATCCGCGAAATTTTACTAAATAAGTAAAATAGTTACCGATCAATTGGACAGGAAATGCCCTCTATTGTGGTCTTTGATGTTACAGTATGAACAAAAGCTGTGTGTTCAAATGCTACTTCTAATTTTCATTTACACCTAATTTTACTTTAAGATTTATGGCCGAAATTAATAGTTAAAATTTAAATTTTAATTTTTACAATAACTTAAAGATTGATTTAATTTGAATTAATATCTCCCAGCCAGGAATATTATCCACTATCAGAAAATCATTGATATTAAATTTAAGAAATATTAGCTTCTGAGTGAAAAATGATTCATCTCATTTATTAACTGTATATATTTCAAAATATTTTTTTTTAAAATCAAATATATTTTTAAAAAATTGAAAAGATTTTTTAATAAGAAAATATAATAAAAGACAAGATTTATAAACTTCTGTCAAATTGAAATCAAATTAATTTACGACAAGAAATTTATAATTGGATGCTTTCTTTGAAATTAAAAAAATCTCTTTAGGAAATTAAACTTATATATAAAAAATTAATTTTAATATACAGTAGATAATAGATTATTAGATACTTGAGCCTTATATTCATTAACAGGAAGTACACATTATCACGAACATTTAAATTTAAATATAAATTTCTAAAATTGTAGAACAAGACAAAATAAAATTTCTTAGTTGGCTTATTTCCTACATACACTTCAGATAGATATTAAAAATGGAAAAACGAAATGAGTGTGATGTGATCTATTTAGAAACAGCATTTCCAAAATAGAATTTCTAAGCATTTAGTAAATAAATTTTTATCTAGAAAATGTGAAAGCCTTGTCGCCATTTCAGCGAATTACAGGAGCAAATTCGGTGTTAAATCAGATTTGCACACGACTAACCTTCCGCATAGTCAATCTGTAAAAAATAAATCTCGTTATCTGAAGCATTCTCAATAACATTTCGAAAGAATTCGAAGGTCAAGAAATTGGAATATTCTCATGATTTTTTTGTTCTCGTGGAAGTTGTACGGTTTTGAGTTGCTAGGGTCTTTATTAGCCAAAATTTTTCAGACTCGTTTTATTTACATGAAATACATGTTTTGTAGTCTAACTTTAGCTGCTGAGTTCATTTTGTAATTTTAGAAATAATAATGTAAGAGATAGACTCCTTAATAAAAAATGAATGCAAATTAATTTCTAACAAATAATTAACATAATAATTGATTTCTAACATCTAACGTCTGACTTGATAAATGGACAAGTGATAGTTGTTTTAAGACCTGTCATGGAATACCTACCGGAAAACTTTTCCTGAATAATGAAGCATTTTTAATGTCTGAAAGGAGCAAAACATGTAAAATCTTCACCCACCCACGTAACAACATGAAAAAAGAACTATCGCATATCATTTTCAATTGTGTTACAATGGATGGCATCAAATTTAATTCTGATGTTGTAAATTCAGTCCAATTATTGAGAGTATTTAATACCACGATGCAAAATCTAGACTACATTCAATCTGGCAAATTCCACCAACACACCAGACAGACAGACAACGAGAAGAAGAGGCCCTGTTCTATTCGTATTGGCTATCAGGTTGTGCCTCTACTTCAGTCTAGAATGTCAGGCACCCTGCACGGAGTGCCAGGTGCCCGCTGGGAACTGTAATCTGGGAGCTTGAGCCTTAAGAGGTTCTCCAGAACGCAAGACACATTGTTTGAGAGACGAATGCTTTACAAAGGCACCAACACACCAATGGTACTATGAAACATCTCCTGGAACTCTTCTGAAAATAAAATGTAACCGAAAATCTCAAACTCTGCCTATGCCAGATTCTCAAGTGGCCATCTAAAATGTTTATCGTTTGAACTTGGTACAAAAATTATCCCACTTGTAAAACATGCTGTGACCATCCAGCCTCACCGATACATATTCTGGATTGTACCGGACTTTCCCGGGAGGATTTATCCTCATATCTCCTGCAAGTCACATTGACTTTCTAACTGTCAACAATTTATTGGAGTTGATCTGACAAATGTCAGATCTTTAAAGAGGATAAGCCAACAACAAAAACGACACACCCAAATAACTGATGGCTGTTTATAGACATTTTTAATATTTTTTGCTAAGTACTGCTTTCTGAAAGATAACTTCATATGCAGTTAGACATTTTCGTTGATAAGCGTATACAGTTAGGCATAGAAAACGGGAAAACTTCCAGGAATCCATCCTTGGCAGAAAAGTAATTGTTCAACAGTGGCTGATATTGTGAATCCGATAACTTCTCATATGCGTGCAAGTGTTGCCACTAAGTACTTAGACTGGTTAATAATTACCGTCATCTGAAAACATACAAATTAAAACAATATGAAATTAAAAAATATATATATATTTCCCCTATTTTATGCTATATATATTTATTTTATTTTTATCCCTCGAAAAATATTATTTTTAAAAGTTAATTCACAGAGTACATAACGAACAAAATCTTATAAATTGGATTGAATGCATATATATATATATATATATATATATATATATATATATATATATATATATATATATATATATATATATATATATATATATATATATATATATATATATATATATATATATATATATATATATATATATATATATATATATATATATATATATTGCTTAAAAGCATATTGTGTATTGTGTTGATTTGTTAACTTTTTCATTATTTTGTAGATTATCCACGGAAACCATGTCAATATATACATTTTTTAATGATGAAATAGTAACTTCAAAAAAGGAGCATCGCATAAATATCAAATTTTGACGACTGATGGACATTTTATGTCAAATTATAAGCAAATGGTCCAATGCAAGATGCAACATATTCCATTCAAATTAATTCATTTGGTATGGAATGTATACAGAGTGAATATAAATACGCGCACTATACATAGAGTACATACACTATAAGATATATTATCAATTCATATTAATCACTGTCCTGGTATATTTTTCCATCAAAAAAGTAGGTGACTATATGAATCAACAAGATCAGTGACATACATTTTCCTTGGCAGTTGACATCTGACAATTTCTCTGTTGTTGTTGTTACTAATCCCAGTTGGTGTAGCTCTGCTACACCAACTCCATAAAACCAAAAATCTCCAAAAAGTCTAAAAACAGTAAAGGGTCCTTCAAAATCTCACGAGCAGTAAAATTTAGGCACTCGAGAATATGGTTGGGGGAAGCCTGTGCGGCCTTACACCAGTGACACTCAGTAAAGAGTTTCCGACCCTGCTGGAAGGTGAGGGAACTAATGTGACCACTCAAAAAGCGAGATAGAGCCGTCTGCTGCTTCCTAGAAATATTTAGACTGTGAGTCCAACGTGGTCGCACTCCAAAGTACCAAGTGTAAACTGGAGGGGTTCTCCAAAGGGCATTGGTTTCCATTTTCTTTATTGAGGAGATTTCAGAAAAAGTTAGACAAGTATTATTATTCCATGGGACCAATACAATTTCTCTAATAGTAGAAGATTAAAATGTGAGAATATATCATAATGATGTAATTCCAATATATCTGCGTGGAGGAGACTTGGCCTATTGTTGTGAAAAGTTGATTAGACGCAAATGATTCTCAAGTGAAGCAAATACCGCTGACATGTAAGAAAAACGATTCTCCGTACAGCTTGAAATAATTGCCGCATTTCTGGTGAAAAACCATATGACCATAAGCATGAATTGTCAATATATAAAAATTAAAGGGAACCCTCTACTGGCTCCTTTACTTCTGGGACACAGAGAAATATGCTAGTGCAGATACACGCATATCAATATTATAGGAATAAGATCAATGTGGGGTTACAACTCATAAAATCTGCTGATGCAGTTAATCACATGTTGCCCAGTTCAGTGTATAATTATTACTGTATTCGTGGAAGAAATATGTCTTTTAATAGCTGTTGAACACCTTGAGCTTTTATGTAGTGTGAATCTCTCTAGTAGGATTATAACGCGTAAATTATGTTATTTCTGATACGACCGGGGAAACATTCACTTATTGCCAATTTTTTTTTATTATTATCAGTTAAATTTATTGTTGTTCTAAAGAAGCAAAGCAATTTATCAGAAATCATAGCCCAAGATATATTAATTCAACGATTTTGTCCATCTTCATTTTTCATAGATGATATTATTAAGCATCAAACATTACGCATTGAAACCATTTGACTTTGTGTTATTTCTAAATTATGTTATATTAAATAAAAATTGCAAATGCATGAGTTTTTACACCGATCTCATTGGCAACCAAGACGCTGAAAAATTTGATTATTTTGGTTTCTTAAAATGTTAATTTTTTTAAAATGCTCTTATCGAAAAAGTATACTTTTCTGTCATATTTACATATGTAATTTACATTTTGAATCAAGAAATTCAATTTCATACTACAAAAATGTCTTATTTGCATAACGAAAAACAATCATATTTGCATATTGAAAAAGTGTCAGCATTCCATAACCTCGTAGTCCCTTGTCCTAATTCTCATACTAATAAAAAGGCGAGAAAAAGGTTTTGAAAAACTTTTCAATTTACAATTCAATGTCAATGACAGGATTTTACTTTTCATAATTCAATCAAACGGATCATATGCTATTCCAGTTGAACAACAATAAGTTTCCTGAAAGAAATTATTAAAATTTACTTCATTAAGACTACTTTGATATGTTTTATAAAACAGAAATATATAGCAGAATTTAGTAGATTAATATAGAATATGGCAAATGTTAATCTAAATAAATTTTTCAGAAAACATATTGCATGGTAATACCTATCTGTGATCTCCTATAAAATAAGTATGGGAAAAGTCGTATTATTGATAATTATTAAATGGTATCAATAAACTATATATGTTTTTGAGCGCATCTCAGATTGCTTAATTATAATTTTTTTAAGAGAAATCCATTTAGACTATAGGCTATATGTAATTTGAGATTATTAAAATATTTGAAATATGAAACTCACCAGAGCATCTTCAGATGAGCTCCAAACAGAAGAAATTCACTTGATGTGTACAGTTCCTAAATAAAAAAAATCTGCAAATATCTCGATAAATTTATGCGTTAAACATATCTCAAGAATTATAAAAAATATTGATTAGTTAAAATTAAACTAAAACATGTGGCATGACAGCCTATATGTGGGCCAGGGCCTGCCTTACCCAAATCTGTTTTCCTGACAGAGAGGCCCAGGGATGCGAAGCATATGTCCCGATTAGGGGCATGGCAATACCTATCTGTTAAATAAAGTAACAAGAAGCCTAATGCGAAACCCCCAGTGTTTAATTCCCAAGCATGCTTGACATTCAGCTTATCGACCCACTGAAGGCATTAAAGGTTGATATTAGTTAATTATTTCATAAAATATTGTGTATTTCATTTAAATACTCTAATTAATATTATTTTTAAATAGATTAAAATATTGCAGTGATGTTATAATAATTAGAATGCAATTGATAATAAATATTTCATAAAATTGTATGATATATATCACTGGAATATTTAGATATCTAATAACAAATTGTGTGCATACAGTAACAAACTGATAAATGTATTTTTGCACTTGATATATCATTAAATTTAATCTATAATTCTTAATGCCTGAAAACTATTAGAAATTGCATTTATTAATATCATATTACAATTTGTACGAAAAATAAAAATAAATTTATATCATTTTTTTAAGTAACCAACAAAATTTCTTTTAAAATATAATCAGCAGTTAATTGCACAATCTTATACTTTCAAAATCTTTCTGATCTTAAATATTTTTTTTTCATTTAAAGAATGTATAAATAACACTCAACGAAGACTTATCTGAACGAGGAGTGTGAAGCAAGAAACAAAAACCCACAGTTCAGAATCACGTAATATATCGAGTTCATAGGTCGTCTTCCTGACTGTACAAATCAGACACGGCATCGTCCAACTTGAGCCTCTTCCTTTTGAAGTGTTCTCAGGCGGATGAGAAAGACGTGCCCGTCCAGGCTTTAAAACTTCGCCACCATTTCTAAATTTCGCTTTTTAATTCGCTGCAAGAAACCCGTCGCATTTTTCAATGAAGAATTTCTTTCCTATAATAATTTGCATCTTGTGGACTCGCACTGCTTTTGCAGAAAAATCTTGCCCCGGATGGGACAAGGAATCTCCCTGCACTTGCGTCGAGAGTAAATCGGGGGTCATCGTGCAGTGTTCTGGAAACTCTGGCAGCTACAGAGTTCTGTCAGCTTTGGCAGACGTCCGTATCGAGAATCCTTGGCAGCTCCAGCTCGACTTGCTGGACATCGAAGAGCTTCCAGAAACAATCACGTCCAGTATCACGTCCCTACGACTCAGTCACTGCAACGTGAGATACTTGCAAAGGTCTGAGACACTGTGGCCCAATTTGAATGAAGTGGTATTCGAATCCGTGAAATTTCAAGAAAGTCTATGGCCTCAGTTGAAGAGCGCACCTGTTCTAAAGTTCATCAAGGTCAGCGATGTCATCCTCCCCTCCATCGGTCGAGAATTCAGAGACAATGTACCGTCCAGTTTAGAATATATTGAACTGAGGAAAACGAGCACCTCCAATATTGAACCTGGATGCATGAGTCATCTGAACAACCTGCGCTATGTTTTCATCAGCGATATGCCTCTCACTAAGTTTCCAAGGGATGTGTTGCCACCTGAAATGTCACAACTTCACACCTTTGTCCTCGGGTAAGAAATTCTTATTGTAACTTTTTATTTAAATTATAACTTGCTTATCTAAGTTCAACCATACATTTAGATTTGTATAACACATTTTTAGATTTAAGTGAAGATGAAATAACATGGTTTAGCTAATAATTATTATTAACTAGCAATTATAAAAGGAAAAAATATGTAACTTGAATAAGTGCCTCTTATATATAGAGTCGGCTCATTAAAAGTTCAGAATAAAATTATTGATGATTCTATAAATTTTCTTATTTCTCGTTTATTGTTCAACATATTTATGTAATTCAGTTTTTAAAAATTTAATTTAATTTTTATGGATGCAGTTAATAGATATTTCTTTCTTTTTATTCGTAAGTTAATTATAAAGCATCTTAATCTTATTTTATAATTAGAAATGATTAGTATAATTGTTTAAAAACAATAAATTGTTAAGCTAAATTAAAAACAACTTATTAATTTGTAATTCCTAATACGAACATTTATATTTATAATAGTAAGAAGTACCCCTTGTCACTTAAGGTGTCAATTTTAATTAGGATATAGGAATGTTTTTAAGGTATTTTACCCGATGCATTATAGTATGTGTTAATAGTAAAAAAATTGTTTTCACACACACTTAAGAAACGCTCTTTTTACTTAATAACAATATATACTAAAAAGCAAAAGTGTTTTCTCCTGTATTTAAATATTTTTTCATTTAAATTTTTGTATTGTTTGAAACCTCAAATGCATGAAATTAGTTTTAATTATTTCAAATTATTGCATTTTTAAACTAAACTAAACTCTGAGGGAAAACAGCCCATGTGGGCCATAGGCTGCAGTGTTCATCTCTGTTTTCCTGAGAGAGAGGCACTGTGGTGTAATGTATATGTCCCGATTAGGTGGTCAGCCTAATGCGAAACCCCCAGTGTTTAGTTCCCAAGCATGCTTGGTACACAGTTAATCGATCCACTGAAGGGATGAAAGGCTGAGTCGACCTTGCCCAGCCAGAAGATCGAACCTCGGACCTGTGCCTTGGGAGCGAGAAACGCTACCACTAAGCCACCGGGGCTTATTGCATTTTTAGAATATGCAATTTTTAATATTCATGATCATTTTTATTATACTGTGCTCATAAAAGCATTTTTAAAAGCATCGTATAACAGTACATTAAATTTTGGAATACGCGTCTTTCAAGTTTTGTAAAATATAAATTAAGTTATGTTTTATAATAAATACGGGTCCTTATTCTAATTTATTTTGAACAATTATCTAATATTATGTATAGTAAGCACTCAGAAAATAACAATAAATTTTATAGAATAATACAAGCTGACCCAGCCACGCGTTGCAGTGGCTGAGTTTTTAAAATACATTGAATCAATTTTTTACTAATTCTTGGGTTCAATCAAATTAATATTTTCTAAAAAAATTTAGAATAGGTTCATTCATAGGAGATTAAAAATAAAACGTTTCACCAAAATTTAATAGTAATAGGTAAAGTATCGAAATTTTGAAATTAAGCCCAAATCAACATATACTTTCTGAATTTACATTTTATTCATCTTATATTAAATTATAGTTTGTAATCAGTGATTTACTTATAAAATATACTATATAAATTAAAGACATCTAAAAATAAATTGTTATAAATGAGGTAGATAACATTGACATCGAACTATTATTATTTTAATTTTAAATTATATTAAAACTAAAAATTTTTTCCGCGGCATTATACTGAAATAAAAAAAAATTAAAAGAATTTATCATTTGAATAAATAAATTAGATCAAAATGTTCTACTGAATAAATTAATAATTATCAAATTATAAAATAAAAATAAAAAATAATAAAAGGCTATCAAGAAATACTTACATATTTTCGAGGTGGTATGAAAATTAGTAGAGAAAAACAGTAATAAATAAAATTTTATTTTACTATTTATAATATTAAAAATATTCAAATTGAATACTGCACAATAATAACACAATACAAAGTATAATTATGAAAATGATTCACGAAAAATTGTTATAGTATCATTATACATCATGAAAATATATGTAAATTCTATATTTAACCACGCGCTTGCGCGCGCACGATAATTTTCTCGAAGATGGTGTAATCTAGAAAAATAAACACGTCGCCATCTGCCGAATACCTGTGCAACTTAGATGCTAAACCGCCATCTATTAGGAACTTACAGAACTAACCAAAAAAATAAATAAAAAATTTAGGGTTGTACTACCCCTAACATTTAGGGGGATGAAAAATAGATGTTGGCCGATTCTCATAGATACCGGATAAGCACAAAAAATTTCATCAAAATCGGTCAAGCCGTTTCGGAGGAGTATGGCAACGAAAACTGTGACACGAGAATTTTATATATTAGATATACGTAAAATAAATAAAATTAAGCATGTGATAATCATTACATATTACCTTAATTTATTAAACTTGCTAAGAAATTAAAATGTTTGGGCAAATAAATGATAGTTATTTAAAAATGAGATATTGTGTGCGGTTTTTGTTTTGTTTAATTTATTTCGTCTGTACAAGGGTATTCTATAACATTTTCAGTTCAAGAATTCGTTTTTTCTTGACTAATTCTTGACTAAACTAACGTTTTTTCTTGACTAAATTAATTTCTTGACTAAAGTTCAAGAATTCGTTTTTTCTTGACTAAATTAAAACGTTATAGTTCTTCTAAATTTGTAGCTCTATTCTTGAACGATTCTCTCATTAACTAGGGGCACTTATAATTCAGAATCCACTTTAAAAGCGGTTCTTGGTTCAATTAGCCTTCGTATGAAAAAACTGACAGTAAAACGACGAATAAACTGAAGTCCACATCGGTACAATTACTTGCTTGAAACAAATGTATATTAAAGATAATTAAATAGAAAAGATTTATTTTCTTTGTTCTTCATATCATATTCCCATCAGTGGGAACAAGGGTATCACTGATAATTCTCTTCAAAATGTAATTCATAAAAATATGATGCATGATATTTAAGGTGGCTATGAAACTATGATATTCCTTGAAATTGTTCCAAAAAGAAACGTTAAATTTTAGAATTTTCAAACAAATGTGGTATTTAATGTATTTGTGCAACATATATTATCAAAACGTCAATGTGATTATTGCCTTCATCAATTTTCTATCGCATGGGTCGCAAAAATAAACCAATGATTCAAGAATAATTTGATTACAGACTTAGGATTTCTGAACAAACAGAACTGATTTATGCATCGAAGCTTTGTGATCAGTTTCAAGTGAAGCATCATTTGCCGCGGGCAGTGATTGGGAGGGTGACCACGTACCCTCCCTCACTGGGTTGCTGGAGCTCCGGGGGTCGGGGACGTGTCCACGTCAATGTGAGAAGTCCTGTCGCTGGTGTAGAGTGGATGTGGAGAGGAGGGTGCCAGCTCAGGTGTGACCTCGTCACCAGACTGTGGTTCAAAATTCGTGGCACTTTGTGATGGGGAATGTTCCAAATACGCGTTAACCTAACGGTACAATCCAGGGCTCGCCTACACCGCTTTGTATGTATGCATGTGGTCAGTTTCGAAATTCGGAAAGAGACTGCGTGAATACCTTCGATTTCAAATTTTTACAATAATAATATTTATTAATATAATTAAGAAACCAAAATTACAATATCATCACAACTATATTTAAGCTACTTAGTTTCTGTTTGCAATGCTGCCTTTCCGCCAGCAATTTTTAATTATAAAAAATGGTGTAGCGTGGATGATTACATGCTGAAATAAATTACAGAATGCAACAATAAACATTTTAAAGGCATAAGAAAAATTTTGAAATAATTGGTAACTTATATTGATGTGTAATGAAATGGGAAACGAAATTTAGAAAGATTTACCAATTTTTAACGAAAGTCGAAAATTGTTATTGGTTTTAAAGAAAAATTATCGAGGTTAATAACTTCATTCAATCTGGTCTAAAATGCCACCGTTTTATTTTATTTTATTTATTTAATGTTCAGTTTCTTTTAACTATCGACTGTAGTTTATTATCTAATTCTGGAATAATATATAAATCAATTTAATTATATAAGTAACTATAATAACTGTATCAGCACACAAGATTGTTACAATTATTTTCTTAAAATATCATTACGTAACACATTAGAAACAGTAAATCATTTTAGAGAAAAAATTGCACAGTAACTTCTAAAATTACTAAAAAATGAAAATGAATAGACCTTGGAGCTTTGTCAAAGCAACAGTAAAGCAACCATTGCATGAAAGAAAGTTAATCGTATTGCATAACCACAGTGAATCACTATAATTATTTTCTATCGTGTGGTGTTGCGCAATGTTTTCTTTCAGTCGAGCAACTTGTCGAATTCTCTTTCATACACATCGCTCTTGTAATTGTTATTGAGTTCTGATTGCTTCAAGGTTACGTGGTGTTATTTCTTCATCCTTAAAGCAGTAGATACATGAATAGATTATTTTCGCTTTTCAAATTTTGGCAAATAAGCTTTGCTTACCAACGTTATTCTCTTGTTGAAAAACAAGTCTAAATTTTCAAACAATTGATGTTTTTTTTTTTTTTTAAGTAATTTTAATATTTCTCTAAATATAGAAGTGATTCTAATTCAGAAGATTCATTGAATGTGAGTAAGGATGTAACGTAGATTTCGTAAATTTGCATATTAATTTTGGCATCGGTTCATTTGTAAAATTCCATTAATCAGGAAAGTTGGATCGAATTCCGTTAATTTGATGCCAAATCATTTCATATTGTTGTTATTCAGTGCATATTTGATAAAAATAAAAAGGTTACTTTAAAAAAATTTTGAAATTAATGTTTTAGAACATAGGCTCCCAAAGTGGTCCGTAGGAGACCACACAGGGTCCACATAGATGTGAAAAGAAAATAGGGGCTCACAAGTTGTTAGTGGGGGTCCACGAAAAAGTTTTTGGTTTTCATAATAAAGAACAAACATTTTGGCTTGGATTTACCTATCAACGTAGGCAGGTAGCATCATTCACTAGGTAGGTACTCAAAAATATTCGAGATTCAGCTCAAACACAGAATTGAATAGAACAATAGATAATAGTACAAGTGTACACCACATGTCGAGACTTGCAAAGTGCCGCCCGTGCGCCGTCTCATTAAAAGTATGACTATTTTTTAGTGTTGATTTACATTTCAGAATTCATTGTTGAGTTTTTGTCAACTGTTGATTGTTTGTAATAATAAATGTTTATAATTTTGTATAACCACAAGTATTATTTTAATAAATAGGACACCAGAAAATGTGCTACTTTTTTCCCCTTCTTAACACCCCCAATTTAGGGTGATATTTTTTAGGAGTTTTGGGAATACCGCAGAAATGCAGCAGCAGGGGGTCTACCGAAAATAGTAAAACTTTGAAAGTGGTCCACAAGAAAAAAAAGTTTGGGAACCCATGTTTTAGAACATACTATTATTTGTGGCACAATTTATTTACAAAAATAATTAAATATAAAGATGCTTTAATTAAATTATTTTAACAATAACTATAATAAAGGTTTTATTAATTTAAATTGAAACCCTGAAAAGAATAACATTTTACTGGCTATCAGTTGTATATGGTAAATAGTTTTCGATCGTTTGCAAAAACTTTTGTTGCTCTTTTGCCATTTTTTTGGTCGACATTTTACCGGCGGTCAGTTGTACTGGGTAGAGAGTTTTCGATCGTTTGCAAAAACTTTTATTGCTTTTTTGCCATTTTTTTCCTGTTCGACTGAATTTTGACCATGTACTTTCGAGCCTTTCTAAAGTTTTTCAGCTCATATAAATTTAAAAATTACCAGAAATAGTAAAATTTTTCATGGGACTCTAAATCTTTCATTTGAAAGTTCTTTCATTTGTCAAATTTTTTATTAAGCGTAACCCTGTGGTTGCTCAGAGTTAACCTGCAAAAGTATAAAAAATACCACTGGAGACAAAACAAGGATTGGTGAAAATATTAATAATACTGACTTACGCTAGATTTTGTCTGCAAATTTTTTAACTAAAATATTAGTTAGAAGGAAATAAAAATATTAATTGCTATGCTTAAAAACATTTCTGTTTAACCTAATTTTAAAATTTACTTATTTCTTAAGTTTCTTTGTTTACTTATTTCTTACATTATTCGTTTCTTTACTAATAAATAAATAATATGCATTTATAAGTAAATGCAATAGATATAATGCTTTGTATCTTACTTTTTCACTGAACAAGTCTGATATATCATTTTGCTTGAATCTAAATGACGGGTGTTAAAATTACTCTTGTATAATTTTGATCTTAAAAATTTTGAAACTTACAGTTGTAAATTGTAACTTGTATAATTTTTGAAATTGATTCATTATTAATTTTTACTTCCCATTCATTATATTTTACTAAAATCATTTGTGTTTTGTAACCAAGTTCTTTGAAAAGTTTCCCCTTTTATAAGAAAAAAATGCTTTTTAACATGTACTCTTACCATTAAATATTTTAAACATTTAAAATACAATATTTTTTACCATTAAATAATTTAAGCGTTGCATTTGTAATATCTGAATGATTCATATAAGTTTTATCATTACTAATTAACTAATGACATTACTAACTTAAATCATTATATAACTAAAATATTAAAAGTAATCATTACATTACTAACTTAAAGCATTTCATTATTTCATTCATACAACACATTTCATTTAACTTCTAATTATAATACTTGATTTTCCATTTCAAATTACTTATTTAATGAAAATATGATTTGTACCAAAATCGTCAGGTTTTTAAAAAGTTCTTTTATTATTATTATTTTATAGTGTATTTAACCTTTATTTCAATTTTACTCTGTATGTATTTTGTACCATTGTCAATATCCTAAAATATAATCTAAAAATCACAAAAGAAGAGTTTTGATATTAAATGTTAAATATAAATTGTTTTATCATAACTTGCATATTGTAAGATTTAAGCACTTGTGACTGTCGTATTAGTCTCTCAAACGTCTGGCAGAAATAATCTAAAAAAAAATTTGTCAAACTAACAAAATTTAAAAAAAAATTTTATGTTTCCTCTTTTCCCAACTCTTATGTGACAACAGTGAATTCAATGAATTATGAAAAGCCTGGTCAATTTATTTATGTTTAAAAACTCTTGGCATACTTGAATATGCAGCAAGATAAGATAAAACGCTGTGACACGTGACCTGATGCGCATGCGTTAATAAAGTTTGATTCCATTACAGAATCTGTTCAACAACAACCTGCCATACAGAAGATATTGTAAACAAAATAAAACACAAAATTGATCATAATCGAATTGTGTTATGCTCTACTGGACTTTACCTCAAAATAGTATGAGTAAAAATCGATTAAAGGAAAGAAAAATAGAATAAAGTAAACTTAAATTTAAAATTTCTTAGTCTAACAATATCGTTTTAACAAGTTAGTTCACCATTTTTACAAGAAATTGCTAATGGTCGCAAGATTTTTACACTGGTGCAATAAGAACAGACGTTCTTATTGCTGTTGTACGCAATTTCCTTTATAGATTATTTTACTGCAGGTGAAATTTGTCAGTTACTGTAATTACTAAGACATTTTCTGAATTTCCTTGAATTATTTTACGTCATATTATGTACCATGCGTAAATTCATGAACATTATTAAATTTCAATTGTAGTTCTTAATAATTGAATCTGCTTTTATAACCATTTTTAATTTATGGAAATCCATACCATAACCGAAAATCTTTTTCTTTGATAAATTGCTTAAATTTTAAAAAAAGATTTTAAAATTACTTCTATGAATAAAAATGAATGACTTTTTTTATTGAGAATAATTATCTGTTAATATTAAATTTTGCAGAAAAAAATTCTGTAAATCAAGTAGACATATCGAAATAATACATTGCGTAACACAAGGTAAATATTATCTGAAAAGCTAAATGTTTATCAGCCCGAAATTCTGTTTACTTTAAATGATAAAATGAGAACTCATTAGCAAATTCATTTGAAATATTTTTACAATTCAATGTTTTGTTTTACTTTAAAGCACCTGTTAAATATTTTCTTTAGTTTCAAATTTACGGGACTTTTACTTTTTGCCAACCGATTTGTGTAAAGATGTGTCCTTATTTTCAAATTGGAAATTTTAATTTTCCCGAAACTCAATATTTATCGTGTAAAAAAATGTATTGAGTAAAACTATACATGATAAACGATTGATAAAATAAACTTAAAGGAGATATTTTCCACCAGAAGAATTGTTTCAGAAATTGATAAAAAATAATTGATAATTTGATAACCACTTCGTGTTTTTTAACTGATTACAGCCATTGAATAACATTTTATAAGTTTCTGGATATTTTCCTATTGTCATTATTTATGTTAATTTAAAAAACATAGTCTTCTCTTAAAATAATTTCTAATAATTATTTCTAACTCTATAATAGCAAATAAAATAAATAGTAAATTGTATGAACTTTAAATTATTTTATTTCTATTTGTATGCAGCGAATTCAGAATTGTCTCGAATTTAAGCTCGAATATATTAGAGATTTTGAATTCTGTTATCATCTAGAATCTCTTAAAATATTATATAAATACATTTAAAAAAATACTAATTTTGCTTTCAAACATAAACTTATGATCTAAATTAAAACAGATGTATCTGTTACTTGGAAAGTATATATATAATGCGATTTGAATTATATAATTAATTATAAAAAGTATAAGTAACTGAAACTGTTGAGAAGCGAATAAATAATTTAAACAAAATTTTCTTTTGATTTCCTACAAAATAATAAAAAAGTGAAACACTTATACAACGTACTCGAACCACTTGAATATGATGAAAAATTTTTTATTTCCGATGTACTTCGATATTTTGTAACAGGATTTGATAAAAGAATATTCGAACGTTTTTTATGGTGAAAACGATATCCGTTGCAGTGTTTTGTGATTAATCAAAGTGGAAGTCAACAAGCTTTGATATTTTACTCAAGCAATTATGTTAAAAGCTACACAAAATACGCAATTTTTATTGACAGTTAAATATATTATCCAAGATATCATGTATTACGCCAGGAAGTATCTGATTACTTAAAACTTTAATTTTGCGTGATACATTTTTATCTGATTGGCAACCACTGGAGTGATTGAATGAAAATAAATATTGTATAATTTTTTTCTTAAAATTTAAACGAGTTGTTAGATTGAATATAATAAGATTTTCTAAAATCTAATGATCATTATGAGAGAGTGAATTATTGTTCTTTTCAAATGAAAGGCAAATCCATAATTTTTAAAACAACGTAATTAATTTCCTAAGATATGTTCTTAAACCTTTACATTAGGTTCCATTCTAGTTTTAAATGTATTTAATGTATTTGGGAAACTTCAGCTATTTGGGCTCGGAGATTGACTACCAAAATGATATCACTCCTGAAATCAGAAAGAGGATCATTGCCGCAAACCGTTGTTTCTTTGGTCTAAGACCTCTTTTGAAATCTAATAAGGAGATGGACAAAAATAATGTTATACAAGACATTGATTAAACCAGTTCTAACCTACGCCTCAGAGACATGGACCTTGACGATGAAGGAAGAGAAAACATTGGCGATTTTTGAGAGAAAGGTCCTAAGAACTATTTTTGGTGCTGTCCTGGAAAATAACACCTGGCGAAAAAGGTATAACTTTGAACTGTACAAAATCTATGGAGAAGAAGACATCATTAAATCAATAAAACTATCTAGAATGAGATGGGCAGGCCACCTCATGAGAATGAGTACAGAGAGAACATCAATAAAGGTCTTCAACACCACCCCTTTCTGTAGTAGACCAAGAGGAAGACCCAAAAAGAGATGGAAGGATTGCCTGGAAGAAGACTTCAAAATACTTAAAGTCAAGAACTGGAGGTCGATTTCTAGAAAAGGGGCGGAATGGCTGAGACTTCTGAAGAAGGCCAAGGCCCACAAAGGGCTGTCGTGCCAATGCTGAATGTACACTACTGGCCATTAAAATTGCTACACCAAGAACACCAAGAAAGAATGCAAATAACAGAACGATATTCATTGGACACATACATTATAGTGGAAAGAACAAGTGATTAGATTTACAGGAAATTAGGATGTATAGATCTTGAGAAATCAGTACCCAGAGCAGCCACCTCTGACTGCAATAACAGCATTTATCCGCCTAGGCATGGAGTCAAACAGAGATTGTATGGCATGTACCGAGATCTCAGTCCATGCAGCTTCAACACTATGCCACAGTTCATTGACAGTAGTGGATGGTGAGTGATGGCGTGCCAATCGCTCGGCAACCATTGACCACACGGCTATGCGAAGTTAAGTCAATTGGGAGCGTCTTTCGTTTTAATCAGAGCACCATGAAGGTGAAAGTACAACTTTGCTCTACACACATGCCATAGGTACCCGTTTATAGGATAGGCAACCATTCACACCTCATTCATACAAGGAAAGGACAAAGACAGGATAGATAGAGAGAGAAAGTACATCCATGCCCGAACCAGGATTCGAACCCAGGACCTCCTTATCCATAGTCAGGCACGCTGACCACTAGACAAGTTGGGCGGCTACATTCCATTTTTTTAACTTATTCATATCAATAAATAAAATAAAACGTCAACAGATTTTATTCGTTTTTTAATTCTATTCATTTATTGATTAGTGTTCTCCCAGAAAAAATTATAAGAAAATAAATCTCTTGTCCCTTTAGTATTTGATTGCAGAACCTGATCATTTTAAGAAATATCGTTTTGATGCAATTTTTCCCAAACGTTTTTTGGAGACCTTTTTAAAGGAATAAGTTTGTTGGAACTCCACACACTTTTACAAAAATTGTAAATATTATAATTAATATGTGCACACTTATTTTGTCATATCACAAAAAAGCAATAATAAATATGATAAAATTAATTAATATGGTTATCTCTTCTTCTAAAAACGTATATTAACTTAGTGTACAGATTAATTTTTAATTTCAGTATTAATTTTTTTGAAGAATATTTGCTAAATTTCTTTCAATGGATTTTTTTTACATAAATGCTCTGATTCTAATAAATCATTAGAAAGAAATATGTTTTTTATTTTATTTACGCAATATTTCCTAATCAAATGAATGATATATTATTTCACAGCAAATTTTTTGAATGAAAAATATTCGATAAAAAAAGTAACAAGTAGCTTTAATATTGTCTTAGTTATTATATGCAGAAGAATAATTACACATCTCATTATATAAAAGAAATATGCACAAAATAATTACCCACCAATTTCACTTAGGATATTTTTCTTGAATTGTGATGCAAGTGATTCAGAAATATCTCTCCACAGCCATCTCCTACAAAACACTGGTCTCAGAGATTCATCAGCAGCTGAACACATAACAGCAAAGTAATTAATATCGTGAGAAACAGCAATGTGAGCATTTAGATTTTTCTGGAGCTCAAATAGTGACAGAACATGAGAGGAATATTTCAAACCGTAATGAAGCATGAAGTGCATGTATTGTACAATAACGCGAATTTAATTAAAATTGATTTGTAACAGGCAAGGAGACTATCACAATAGCTATTTTTAAATTTTCATTCTGGTAAAGGAACATCAGTTATAAGTCAGTAAACAAATGTCTAGTTCCACCTTCTAGCAAGCTCAGTAAAGATGGCAGCAGAATGACTTGCGCTTTACCCTATAGTTCAACCATTTTGTGTTCAATTTCCATCTAAGTACAACGGTATTGGATGTTTGTAATGATTCAGAGTCCATCTTTAATTGCATATTCCAATTGAATTAGAACTCGTAGTAAATTAAATAAAATATGTCGAATATTAGTTACATAAAAAAGTGAATGAAAAAATGTTCCATAATGTGAGTCATCCAGTGAGATTATTACATGGTAATCAACGGTATAAGCTGATGCTTGACAATAAGTGACAGACGGACAGCGAGAAGAGGCCCTGTTCTATTCCTATTGGCTATCAGGTTGTGCCTCTACTTCAGCCTAGAATGTCGAACAACCTGCACGGAGTGCCATGTGCCCGCTAGGAACCTTAAGGTGGTTAAGGTTAAGCCCACTTTAACCTTAACGAGTCTTAAGATAATATATATAATTTTTAATTTTAGACTGGCTCTGGACCTTTTTTAAAGGTGTCAATGGAAGAGTTGTATGAGTTGCTGCTTGTTTTGTCGCTTGATCAGCTGCCTCATTCCCCGCGATTCCAGTGTGTGCTCTTAACCAACTTAGTTGGATGTTCATATTCTGGTTGTGAAAAAGTAAATTTTGAACGGATCTTATTATTAGGGATTTGTGTAACGGTTTATTTAACGCCAGTAGGGAAGATAAATTGTCTGTCCAGATTGTGACACTTTGTAGTTTATGCTGGATCGAATAAAGCAGTGATTCTTTTATAACTAGGGCTTCTGCCTGGAAGACTGAATTATACTTGTGTTGTTGTTTTTGTTACTTATAACACTTGGACAAGGCAAGCTTGCTTGTGTAGTTTTATGAAACGTTGATGCAGTAGATTGGGGACTTCAAAAACTACACAAATGCTACTCCTGTTTGATTATCTAAATGAGACCCGTCGATGTAAATATTAATTCTTGTTATATCATGACTGGATTAGATACTTTTGGCAGATTGAAAATTTTAGTTGGATGATTTTTGATAATTGGATGTAATTCACCTTTATTGTTTGGATATTCAAAGTTAGAGAAGAGCAGGACCGTGTTGTCTTCAAGAGTTGCATCTTGGCACAATTGTAGGATTTTTGTCTTAACTGCAGTTGCTTTTAATGTTAGATGTAATGGTGGAAGTCCTACCAAGGCGTCGTCGGCAGCTATTGATGTGGTTTTGAATGTCCTAGTTATTAATATGGTAAAGTGTCTTTGCACAGTGATGACAGTTTAGCTTTTTTCCTCGAGGTTAAGGGTAAAATCCAAGCTGAAAAACCATATGAAAATATTTTTTCTATTAAGGTGCTATATATTATTTTTAGAAATTTACTCTTTAATCCCCAATTATATCCAATCATTGAGCGTAAGTTTTGTGCAATGGCGAGAACATTTGGTTTAAGCTATCTGATATGAGTGAGAAAATTTAGATTCTTATCTATTCGGACTCCTAGATAAGGCAATACTTTGGTATGCTTAAGTCTTTTGCCTAGTAGGGTTAATTTTGGATTTAATCGTAAAGATTTATCATGCTTTCCGATTATCATAGCCTTGCTTTTAGGGATAGAAATCTCTAATTTCAAACTTTCACACAGTCTGGAAAAGAAATCTAGAGAAATAAGTGACAAGTCGAAAAATTGTTAATCACAATCATGAGAAATTAGATAAGTTATTCAAGCAAAACTATACTAAATATAAGTTAATAAAGATTAATATTGACCAATAAGAATTCTATACGTCAGTTGCAGCTCTCCACATACCAATTGAAACCTAACAAGATTAGAACTTTAATGTGGTTCTTTACCATCAAGCATATCAGCCTAACATATTTCTTTCCTAATTAGGAGACGATTTTTCAATGGTACAGAAAATTTATTGTCCAGAATTATATTATTTCTGTTACCACTTTTTACTTATTTTTGGCATTGTGATTGATTTTTGTCATTAAAACATTTCTTCAATGCTAACATATTAATCGCACAACTAAGGACAAATACTTCATTTAATAAATGCTTTCCTCTATCTGCATAGGGTACTTTTTATTTAGTTAATACTTATATATAAACAGCACCGCATATGGGCCCTAAACTGTGCCTTAAAATAAAGAGGTTTGGAATACTCGCTTATCATAAGCATCTCATAATATCGAACAAGTCATGTAACAAAGAAACATGTGAGTTGGCACCCACCTCTACGCCATCTCAATTCTAGCAGGACTTTGGATATCACAGATTAATGTGGACACGTTCCAATCACCCATTATCCAGCAATAAAGTGGGAAAGAATGTGGTCACCCTCCCATTCATACACTCATGTATTGTAGAAAAAGTTTTATGTTTGTAGAAACTACTAAAACTATTATATTTTATTTAAATTTTTAAATAATTATTTATTGACAAAACTTATTTAAACACTAAAGTTTGTTTCTGATGGAAACTGCTTAACAGTCGTTTCAATAATTGATTGTTAATAATAATAATATAATGGAATATATTATAATGGAATAATACTCATTACACAATAGTAACATAAAATTTTGCGCCGACCAATGGCTGAGTGGTTAGCATTCCTGACTCTTGAGCTGTGGGTCCCGGGTTCGAATCCCGGTTCGGGCATGGATGTTACTATCTCTCTGTGTTTCTCTGTCCTTTCTTGTGTGTTGATGTATGAATGTGGCCCACCCTATAAACGGGTCTGTGGTGGTATGACGCGGGTAATGCTACTCGCCTCAGTGACTTGGTTCACCGGTGCCCGCTGGGTAACGACAAATGAGTAGCAGTTTCCGGCCTTGTTGTGGCGAAGGGTTAGTCACCCAAGTGCCCGCCGTTATTAAAAAAAACATAAAATTTTGCATAGTTTTACAACTGAATTACTAAGGAAAAATTTTCAAAAAAAGAAAGAAAAAATGAGTACACAGGCCTACAAATCAGATTTTAACCACTCAAAATTATCTATTAAGAATACTTGCCATATTTCTGTTACATAATTCATTTTGCTCCTTTTCAGTCATGATTATATAGGGTATACATACAATAACTTTTAATCAATAAATTTGATTAAATTATTATTTGATGATTTTATTTTATTAGATTAATCACTAATGTTACACACAATTCTAGAAATGCAATTTCCATTAAAAATCAATGACCCAAATATCCAGCTCTGTTTTGAATGTCTCATAAGTTTACAACTTTAGTAAAATAATAGACATTAAGTAAATGCATAGATGATAGTTAATATCATTAAAAAATAAAATTTTAAATCATTAAAAAATAAAATCTTCATATACTTGAATAAAAATATTCTTTTTTTCTTCAGAAATACTCAAATTGAAAAGTTAGAAGCAAACTTTTTTGATGGTATGCCAAAACTGCAAGTATTGATGGTAAATGGCAACAAATTCTCAACTTTAGATGCACAATTATTCATGCCTCTACAAAATCATCTCAATCATCTGTTAGCTGAAAGTTAGTATAGCATATTTCTTAATTTAAACTTTCTCTAATTTTATGCATAGAATAATCAATTACTTTTCATTTATACAAGTAACTGCTTAAAGAAAACAACAATTATACGATCAATATTTCTTATTATCTAACATTTCATATATCAAAATAAATAATATTAAGACAAAACAATAAAATGTCATGTAAATTAGAAATTTCAAATGCAGATTACATATACATTTTTAAAATAATACTTGCCATATTTGTTGAAGTATACATGGATCTCATAAATTGATAAAAATCGTTTAATAAAAGATTATTGTAAATCTGAAATAACTTCATAAAGATACATTGAAAAAATGATCGAATTCAATTTTTTTTATGAACAATAAACTTTATTCTTAAAGTTTGTTAATTTCTGTAGCATTAGAAATAAATTATAAAGAAATTTTTCAAAAGAATTTGAAAAAATTACAAGCTTTTGCAAATTAATTCTTTATTAATTATTTAAGTAATTATACACATTATTAGGGTTTTTATACAATTTAGTTCACTGTATTACATTTTTTGGATCCTTCTGAGATATTTAAGCTAGCAATTATAATATCATTTAATATTTTTCAGTAAACAAAATCATTAAAAATGCATTATAAATAATAATTAAAAATAATAACTAATCATATAATTCATAAAATGATAATATATAACAACAGCATGTGAATCAACCCTTTTACAGAAAATTTTAAAGCCAATCAGAGACAGAAGAATAGCTTTTATAACTTATTTTTAAAAACAGTAAAATTGACATTCATTACTTTTATATCTAAAAGAAATCACAGCTATCAATTTAAATTTTAGACATTTATTCTTTAAATACATATAAAGTTAAGAATAAATAAACTAATTAATTGAAATATTATTATCACTCAAAAATCATAAAGTTTAATTTAATAAGACAATATGTAACTTAAAATAAATGATAAAATCATTAAAAAATATTTTAATGCATCAAGAAACCTATTAATTATGATTAAAAAGTATGAAAACAATTATTCAAATTTGCAAATCATAAATATAGGCTCATAATAAAGAATAAAATGATTTGTTTATAGTTATTAAAAATATTTCACAGCTATAAACAATTATTTAGTGTTATTTTATTTCTTGCACAAAAATTAAGAGCATTTAGCTACTTGTCAATCAAAATTAAATTTCATTATTTGTACGTTTGTATGCATTATAATATATTCCAGTTTATTCTGTAGAAAATATTTCCAACTCATTAAACTTTTAAAAGAATATTTACAATATATGTTTCATTAATGTTAGAAATGCTATTTTTAACAAGCAGAATTGCACACATAAGTATTATACATGCCAAAATTGGCAAATGATACCACTTCACATAAACAATTTATCTATATATATAGACACTGTTGCATTCAGCTTAAATTAATTTAAAAATTAATTTCTGATGTTTTTTTAAACTTTTTTATTTTATTGATTAATTTGCTTTTAACTGACAAAAATAAATTTTGTTGTTCTTACAGGAAACCCTCTTCAGTGTAAATGCAACTTGCTCTGGCTTAAAAATTTCCAAAAGAAGAGATCAATAAATATTTTTGCAACATGTTTTGATGAAGCAACAGAGCAAATTAAAGAAATTACAGATTTGCAAGAGGAAGATTATTGTTTATAATTTCCAGATTAAATGATGAATACTTTATGAGACTGAATATTTTAACTGGACAAATGGTCACAACAATCAAATACATTAAAGACAAATGAGTTTTTGTAATATGTAAAAATGTAAATAAAATATTAACACTATTTAAACAGCTGTGCTCAAATCATTTTAATTCAAATAAAACAATACATAACTAACAGAAAAATTTGTGATAAAATTCCTTGGAAGACATGACATATTAAATAAATAAAAATTTTAATAAAAAGCAGATAAATGTGATAATTTATTAGAAATTATATTATTTACAGTATCATTCTGAGATTACAGTGTTCCAATTTTGTTCATTCATCTACCGATCATCCGTAGGAGGTTCATGCTTCTTTATTGGCAATATATTTCCAAACAAAACATGTTGAATCACTGGAAATTTTCCTAATACCTAAATATAAGATTACTAACTGTAACAAATTTTATAACTAATCAGTGAAAACAAATTTAATTATAAGTATCAAGAAATAATCCTGGAACCAGGGGGTATGCGTACCCCTCTGGGGCTTGAGCTAGCCACCAGGCGCGTCAGCAGGTGGTGGATCGCCGAACGTCCTGTAGGAATGACAGGATAGCCTTGAATATAGAATAAGAGGCCGCGAACCAGCTCCCGTAAACCTTGGTGTTATGCGATCCGTGCCTAGGGCTAATTGGCACCGCGGTATTGGTGTCTTAACGGAGCCTATAGTTGCCTGGCAAACTTCTAGAGTAATTTGCCTTGCTTAGTATCTCAGGCAATGCTGGGTGGACTTATATTACCTGAGCTTATTAATTGTTATCTAGTGGCTGAAAAGACACAAGAAATAACAAATCTTTCTGCATTTGCAGGTGATGCCTCTGAAGTAGACCTTGCTGAAAAAGACAAGGGAACTCAGAGGCAATCTTGTAAAGGGGCAGTAAGGAATCTTTTACTTGAGGTAGAAATGACCTCCAAACCATCTTCTGGTGAAAGCCAGGAAGCTATCCCTAGCATGACTGACTTTCTGACCAGATGGGACTGTTTCAGCAAGACCCTATCTGCTGGAAATGTCAAACGCAAGAGGAAACGGCAGAGCATATCATTTATGAATGCGAAGCTCTTGCCCTCCCTAGATTAACTTCTTTAGGCATCATCCATACTAGAGAGTTACACCTAGGCTCCATTAAAGGGTTATCAGACTTTATTAATAAAGTGGGTGACCCGAGCAACTGGAACTAGGAAACATTGGGTTTGGAGTTAATGGTACAAAATGTTGATAAAAGCAGAGGTGCCCAATGACATACAAACCCAACCTTAAGAAGAAGAAGAAGAAGATCAAGAAATAATAAATAAGATTACAAAATACTCATTTATTAAAAAGAAAATTTTAACCACATAATAAAAATGTTATCTTCACAAATAAAATGCATAGTTACAAGTGTAAATGTATACAAAAATATTTCTTATTGAAATTTTCCAATGAAATATTTAAGCAAAGTAATGATGTTATTATAGTTCTATAATTTATTTAATTTTTAAATATTATTATTATTTAAAACATTATTTTGCAATAACAAAATTTTATTTTTAGTGAGATTTGAAACTTATTGATCAATGTTTAAGATTTCAAAGTAATTTGATATATCAAATTTTATTTTATTACACTTTGATCAAATTTTCTAAGACAAACATGAAATATTAATTAGTTTCATAAAAATTTCTATTACATAATTTTGTAATCTTTAAAAATAAAAGCTTTAATTTAGTGTTTATAGATGTAATATATACTACAGATATGAGTGAAAGTCAGTCTAAATATTTTATCTTTAATTTTCTATGATCTAAAGTGAAATTTATTTTCAAAATTTTATAAATAATAAAATAATATACAAATGAAAAAATCAAAATTAGAATTTTAAAAAAACTTTAGTACATTTTTCAATAAAAAGAATGCATCTAGCGAATTAAAAAAAATCTGGGGACATTAATCAGCATTAATTAATATCTAAAAAGTAATGTTGAATAGCTTCATACTATTTTGATAATTATATATTTTTATATACATATTATTTAACAAAACATTTTCTACATTTGCATAAGATACAAAAAATTATACTCTAGATTCAAACACACTTATAATTTTGAACTTTTTCATATTGATTACTGATCTACTTAAATATTACAACTATTTTTGAATTAATCATTAAATAATTGCTTCAATTAAATTCATTGCTTCAATAAAATTAAACAGATTGCTTATAAATTAATTAACTACATATCCAAAGGAAAAAAATTATAAAGAAATAGACAAAGTTTTGAAATATATATATATTGCGTTTATTTATAAAATGATTATTGAAATTAAAAAATTGGACTTTTTAATACTATTATATAAAGTTTAATTTTAAGTGAAGCTCACAAATTTCATTTATGTATTTATTCTAGTTCTTTTTAAGAATATTCAATTTGAAAGATAATGTTTAATTTTAACTAACAATTTTTATTAACTAATTAGTAAAACAAAATTTCCAAAATAGAAATAACATGGGCATCAACAGATTACATTTCCAAACATTTTTGATGGACATTTTTAAAAGGACAGATTTACTTTAAAAGATGGTAGCTTACTATAGTTAACAGAGACAAAATCAAACTAAATTAAAAGCAGATGAAAATGGACTCAAAAATCAAAGAAATTTGTTTAATTTTAGTTCCAGATCATGCAATATTTTTAAAAGAAATATATTTGATAAGAGTTTTCTTTACCACTTTAAAAATCTTTATATATATATATATATATATATATATATATATATATACATATCCACATACCATATAAATCTCATTAATGATAAACAATTATGTTGAAAAAAGTGGATATTTAAATTTTCAGACTAACTTGATAAATTGTAAATCCATACAAATTTACAATGAGGCCTTACAAGCAATTATATCAAAAATTACACATCATACAGTTAAGCTGGATAAGTTGGCAGCCGAATATTAATAAATTGGGAAAGAAAAAAGACAAATGAGAATGAAAGGTTTTGAAGAGAAAACACAGGCAAATTAAAAGAATTAATTTTACTGTGAATTCAAATATTTCCCCAGTCAAATAAAAATGGTTATTGGCAGCAAAAATATGATAAAAGTAATTAAAAATATCATAAAAATTATAAAATATAATAATAACATGTGACACTAATTTTATTTTAGAGCTCAGAATTCCCACATACCTCTGTTTTATACATTTTAATGAGCCCAGAGTTGACTTTTGTCCAAGAAGACACGCCACTAATATTCCATAACTGATTGGAATGCTCGGAAAATGGTCCAGTTTTTACCTTTAAATTAGAAATGTTTCATATTTTAAATAAATTTCATAAAAGATGACAATTAATATATTACAAAATCTTAGATGCATTTGATAGCTTGTTTCAAACATGATATTGTGACATACACAAAACAGTTACTCAAAGGTACATTTATAAAAATCTAAAAAATTATTTCAATTAATATTACTCATCATATAAAACATTTAAAAGTGTATTCACATAATGATACAAAAGTTTAATTATATAATATTACATAATTATTATTTTAGTTTAATTTAATTTTGTAAATAAAAGTGATTGCTAACTGATTAAACAATATAAAAAAGAAAAGACAAAAAAATTTAATCTGATGAATATGCCAAGCTATCACGAGCTGATAAGTAAAAATAGAAACTTTAACTTATTTTACATAAAGAACAATAATATATAATTAATAATATATAATTCATAAATTTTTATGCCTTAAATTCAAATTTATTTTTATAAGATTATGTAATTATTAAATAATTACAATATGATTTTATTAATAAAATTTTGAAATTAATTTTAAGACACAATATAGATAATATATGACAAAACATTAATAAATTCTAATCTAATTTTTTAAATGAGTGCACACCTGATTAATGAATTTTATGCAGCCCATGAACATATAATCTTTTGCAAAAGATGTAGCAATATCTTCCTCAGGAAACGATCTTGGTTCAAGGCGTTTATGACCTGGAAATTTAATGATCAAAGATTAAGTTTTAAGCAATTGAACATTTAATTGAATGAGAAACTAGTTTACCCGTTAATGGAATAAATTGAGCAAATGCAGTAAAAAAATGTAACCAAATATTAAGCAACAATAAAAGACATCATTACAGTTATAAACAGATTATATTTAGAGAACAGAAGACAAAAAGACAAATATAAAACAATTGAGAATATTTAAAATTTTCAGTCATCTATTTCATTATAACTGAAAGGACATATTTGATATTTTGAATTTACAAAATATGTCACACAAAATAAATATTTAATAATTTAGTAAGCTAACAACAAAATTTGTCAAAAATCATAAGAATTCAAAGATGAGAATCTTTTTATAATTGATATTGTTTATAATTATGTATTATTCTGAGGTATTTCTTTATATTCATATCCTTAAAATATGGTTTTTCCTAGAATTTAATTATTTAACCATCAGAAATTTACTAACCAATTATTTAATCTTCTGCTCTATACATGTAAATGCAAGTGAATAATAGCTTAATAAAAAAATTATCCTTTGTTTGTTAAAACTAATTATATTAAATTGTAGTGTTTAAAATAATAAAATTTCACCACAATACCTATTCTTCAAAATATGTTTCTGTATCCAAAATAACATGAGAACAAGATAAAAAAGAAAGTACTGAGAATTTAGTTATTTGCTAACTTATTGATATTTCATTTGTTGAAGATGAAGGTTTTGTTTGTCACTCAATGGTCATTTTTTGCTCACAAAGCTGATTAGACTGAGATATATAGATTAGAGTGCATTTGGGACCACAATGAATATTCATATGCCCAAGGAGGCTTTCAGACTCATGAATTGTTACATCAAGTTAATGTTAGGCTATCAGCTCAATTTTAGAAAAGAGATGAACTGAAACTTTAGATGCAAGCATAGTACCCTTATAAAATAAATCTATCATTAAAATATAAATCATGTTAATATTTAATAATTGATAAAACATTTCAAAATAATTTCAGTGTTATTCTGGCCCTTTATTACAAGAAATCACACTTGTCTGATAGTATTAAATTGTATTTTCAACTGTTAAATTATATGTTAAAATTACAAGCTAACCAAATACTGGACTTTTATCTGTCCAACTTTTCTTTTTTAGACTGTTATATTCAGTCAATCATAAGAAGTATTCCATACAGTTTGCAATACAAACTGTATAAATGAATTGTAACCTTGTCACATTTTTAATAATCGGGGCTGCAAATATTAACAAGAAGGTAACTTTTTAAGTCCTTGTGTATACTTGACTATATATATAAACCAGTAAAAAATTACTGGTTAGTATACATAGACAAATTCAATTTATTAACAATACAGATGCATCAATAAACTGTTTAGGGATTTATTACAATAAAATGGGTAGATAAATATAAAATGCAGATAATTCAGCAAAAAAGCCTGTACTTTCAATTAATTTAGTTTATACATATAATTGAAGAAGGAAACTATCCTCCAGAATTGGGTTTTAATGTTGATAAAAACAGGCTTGTTTTGGAAAAGAATGCCGAAACGAACATTTCTATCCCGTGAAGAGAAACGGGCACCAGGATTTAAAACTGCAAAAGATCGCTTAACCCTTCTACTAGGTGTTAACGCCAAGCGGAGATTTTAAATTAAAATCATTTCTAATTTACCATTCCAAAAACCCAAGAGCTATGAAAGGCATATCTAAATCAACTTTACCTGTAATTTGGGAGTCTAATAAAAAATCATGGATAACTGCGAAAATTTTCCAGGATTGGTTCACTGAACATTTCTGCCCGTCTGTTAAACGTTATTGCGAAATTAAAAACTTGAACAAAAAGCACTTCTGTTAATTGATAATGCTCCAAGCCACCCTACAAATTTATCAGACTTAACAACATGCATTCCAGTTGAAGTGGTTTTCTTGCCGCCTAACACAACTGCCTTAATTCAACCAATGGACCAAGGTATTGAAAATATTCTATTTTTACTTTAAATCATAAGTCATTTTTTCAATCAATGACAAAATAATTGTCTTTCAGGAATACAAATAAGGATTTCCTCGATATTTTATTACAAAAACGAAAAATAATTGAAAAATAAAAGGAAGGGGGATAAAAGTTTATTATTTACTATATTTTTCTTAACAATTACAAAACAAATAAGCTTTCAACATAAAGTGAAATAAATATTAAAATTTCCACACCACTTAATAACTATATATAATGTTTTATAAATGAAAATATATCATTAAAACATGAAGTTATTACAGTAAAAATACTTTTATTTCTTTCCAAAAGTAGTTCAAAAGCACACAATTTATATCAATTCATTTTATTTAGACGACAATAAATTTGTAAGCAGTAGAAACTAAAATAATAATTTTTTATACCTATTAACTGTGAGCTGCCCCAGATAAAGGGCAAAAATTGATAATCGTCCAAACTCCATACACCATGACTTCCAGCTGGTTCCATTCTGTATGTTACTTGTAACTTTCTCATTAATGTAAGATACCTAGTAAAAAAAAACATTTTAAAAATAAAAAAAGCCTCTTAAAAATCTTTAAGATAAAAATAGAGATAAAAAAATTGAAAATCTACCTCTCAAAAACTCTAAGTATTACTTGATCAGAATCTTCAGTTTTAAATACTCCTATTTTGAAAAGACAACACAGCAGCATTGCAAAAGACATTTCATGCCCTAAAAATTAATTGTGAAATAATAAAAAAATAACTATGGCTGAATTTTAACAATGATTTCAATGTTTCAAAAACATATTAGTCACATGAAAATTTTTTATTTACAATAATAGTTACAGTATTTCTAAGTAATACATTCCATGCATTAGGTATCACTTCTTTTAATTTTTTTCTTTATTAATTGATTTTATTTTGATTTTGATAATATAAAAGCAAAAAGATCATAATAATTTAGAAAAAAATCCTATTTCACAATAGTTAAACAATGACAAAATTATCATAAATTTTTTTATTGTACAGCTTATAATTGCATTAAAGATGTAAATGCTTTTTAAAATTATTTGATGAGAAAAGTCTCTTTCAGATTAGTAGTAAATACTTGTTGAAGAAAATAATTTTTCATAAACAGTGAATTGTATGAGTATTACATTATATGCTATTGCATGTTACCAGAAGAAACACATATTATTGGGCACTAGACATGAAAAAGGTTTAAAGATATGCATTTGACATCCTGACTAAAAACTCTTATTTTAGAAACTGCAAAAGATCACAATATGTGCATATTTACACTTAATAGCAAATATAATTAAAAAATTTTACACAGACATACAGATATGAAAGAAATACAAACTTATTATAACAATATGTAATTGCATGCATTTTACAAATTTATATAAACACAGACAGACATTCTATTCAATGCAGTTCAATATGAATTATATAAAATTTCAATACAGAACCAAATTTTACAACTGTCTAATAAATCATGGCAAAATAAAAATATCATAATTGTACTAATAGTTATGAGAAATAATATATTTTTAAAAAAATTTTTTAATATAAGTAACAGCATTTTTGCAATATAACAAAAAGTAAAAATAACATTTAATTTGAAATCTCCTGATCATACTCATTAAATTAATAGTAATAGCAAAATTATAGGAATTTTAAATTGTTAAATAAAAATTCTTAAGGACAATGAATTGATTAATTCTGTTTAATAAGAGTATAAGCAATGAGAAATATTTTATGATGCTTTAATTTTTTGTGAGCTACCAAAAATATATACAGCATATTAAATACATTGTTTTATACGAAATAATTTGACATCATCTATCTTAATACAATTATGCTAAAAACTTTATATTCTCAAGTATTATCGGTTCCATTTTATTTGTCAGACGAGTGATTTATTTGTTTCTATGCGATTACTTGTATTATATTATTAACAACACTCGCCCTTAATCACAAAGAAACATGCACAATAAAATTATATAAAACAAACAAAAAAATTAGTACATTAGGAAATTATAAACGTTCAAACCATCCAATATTTACATTAACATGATACAATCTAATACAATTTTAATCCACATAATGGTAAAAGTTCCTTTAATTTAAACTTAGATAAAGATTTTGTAAACATATCAGCAATTTGTAGGTTAGATGAAATATAGTGAACTTTTATATCATGACAATTCAAGGAATGTCGAATAAATTTTAATTTAATATCTATATGTTTTAATCGACCTTTGTTGTTTTAATTTGTTACACATTTAATACAAGATTGATTATCTTCAAAAACCATGATTTCTTGAATATCAGTTAATTCCAAAATCAACCCCAATGAATCTTGAATGGCTTTACTTAGGGCAATAATTTCTGCTTCTGTGGAAGATAAAGCAATACAATTTTGTTTTTGACAAGACCAAGATATTGACCAACAAGACCAACATAACAAGATCAACAATTACTAAACATAATTATGTTACCAGAAATGGATTTTCTGTCATTTGGGTTTGCACCCCAGTTAGCATCTGCATAGACATTTAAACATGAATTTTTATCGACACACTTTTTATATTCCAGTTTTAAAGTTGAAGTACCTTTCAGGTATCTCAAAATTCTTTTCAATGCACTCCAAGCACTATCAATAAGGTGTTCTTGAAGTTGACTCAAACAGTTTACAGCATAAAGGATATCAGGATGAGATGTATATGCTAAATAAATTAAAGATCCTATTAGTTCTCAATAGGGTCCCAAAAAGCACTTCCTTTCTCAAAATCAGCTGCTGTTGCTCCTATTTCCATGAGAGTAGAGACTATTTTAGCATCAAACATTTTAAATCTATTTAATAAATTCAAAATGTATGTTTCTTGATCTAGATACAGTCCATCAGGTGTAAATGTTATTTTAATTCCTAAAAATTCAGAAACTGTCACAGATTTGTCACAGAAACTGTCACAGACATTTCAAATTCTTTTGATAATAATCCAATTATAATTTTGATTTCACTACCATCAGTATCCGCAATTAATAAACCGTCCACATAAAGTGCTATTAGAATTCTTTTACCTTTAGATTAATAAATAAAAATGCATTGTTCACTATTTAATGGCTTAAAGTTTAATTTGAGAATGAAATTTAAAAATTTTACATACCATTGACGAGGTGACTGCTTAAGTCCATATAAGCTTTTCTTTAACCTGCACTTCCTGCCACTATTATCATCATATCCTTCTGGTTGATCCATGTAAATAATTTCTTTTAATTCACCATTGAGAAATGCAGTTTTAACATCCAGCAAATAAACTTTTAAATTTTCTTGAAGAATAATAGTAAACACTATACGTAATGCAGGAATACTGATAACTGGTGAAAATGTTTTATCATAATCCACTCCTTCTCTTTGCATAAAACCATAAGCAACAAGTCGAGCCTTATATTTTCCATCTCGTTTTTCTCGTAGAACCCATTTGCATGAAATTGCACGTTTCCCATGTGGTAATTCTTCAAGACACCAAACTTCGTTCTTTTACATGGACTGCATTTCTTAATCCATTGCTTTCTTCCAAAGATTCTGTTCTTTCTCTGGCAGTGCAGATAAATCTTTAAGCGATAATGAATCTTCAAAAATTACCATTGCTTCATAAACTTCTGGTTCAGGATATTTAACTGGTGGTTTATTTTGCCTTGGTGGTCTTTCCAAAATTTCTTCTGTAATAATTGTTTCAGTAATATTTTCTTCACCACCAATTTTTTCAACATCATCTTCATTTTCCGAAATAATGGAATCCACATTCAGAATATTTTTATCTTCTAAGTCCATTTTTCTTTCTTCGTTAAGTACAGCGTTCCTTGATATCACTTTTCTCTTTGAATCTGGATTCATTAAACGATATCCCACAAATATCATCCTGCTTGACTTCTTATCTAATTTCTTCCTTTGAGAGGGAGGAACCAACATGTATGAATCGCATCCAAATACTTGAATGTTTTGAAGATCGGGATCTTTACCATATTTTAATTTATAAGGAGTACAGTTCTCAATGAATCTACTAGGAATTCTGTTTCTCAGGTATGCAGCAGTTAAAATTGCAAATTCCCAAAATATCTTGCTAAGTTTTGCTTCAAATATTAAAGCTCACCCTTTTTCTAACAATGTGCGATTGGCACGCTCAGCAACTCCATTTAAAAGTACTATGTAAACCGGAATCAATAATGAACTTTTTCGGACCTCCGCAAGTCAAATTGCCAGCAGCAAAAGATAGAGCATAAATAGAAGAATATTTTTCATCAGTCTTAGATTCAGATTTGAATATACATTCCTTTTTAAAATGACCATCATTACAATTATAGCATGTTTTCTTTTTACAAAATTTAGCAGTATGTCCTTTCTTTTACAATGAAAACATGTGAGTTCTTTTCTCGTAGAAAAAGCCACACTATCCACAAAATGTTTCATAATTAACGAATACTTGTTTTGTTTCTCGAATCATTCAAAAGAGCTTCAGAGTCTATCAAACGCTGAGTTACAAAATCTAACAATAAATTCTCACTCGGTTGATTCTCTAATGCAACCTTAACATTTTCAAATTCTGGAGGGAGAGACATCAAAATATAGACGACAGTATCAATATCACTAACCTCCGCTCCAGACATTCGTAAATCGGCAACAAGTTTTGATACTTCATCTATATGCTGGCGCATTGGAACATCTCTGTTTTTCTTAAGTGTAGCAAGACGTTTTCTAGTTAGTATTTGGTTTACCGCTCCTTTGCTTTCATAAACAGCATGAAGTTTCTCCCATAATTCCTTCGCCGTATTTTCACCACTCATTGATACGAGCACTTGATCACTTAAGAGTGCCATGAGTAATGCATATGCTTTCTTTCCTTTAACGACTTCTGCTTCCTTATTCACATCGGGCTCCTTAACTAAGTATATTTCAAGTTCTTTCACAGACAAAACCGCTTCCACTCGTCGCCGCCAAACAGGAAAGTTCTTTCCAACACGAACAAAAGTCCATGAATCGCAAAAAGAATATTTAATGAAGCAAGCAACAAAGAAAGAAATTATACATATACTAAACTAAGAGAACAGAACATAGTATATTTATAGATTTTGGACGGCTTGAACACAGCCACCAATCAGAAGGCAGCACAGCAGACGATTGGTGTAAAATTTGCGGACATCTTAGAAGACTGCAGTTTTACAGACAAAAAGAGACTGACTTTGTGTTTCTTTGCGATTACTTGTATTATATTATTTACAACATTTTTTAGCACAATCTCCTCTCTCAGCATGACATATTAAGCACTGCCATCTAGTGGCCACTCATTTTTTTAAGTAATATTACAGCTTGATGTTAACACAAGGTTCTTCTTTAAATACCTAAACTTAATGAAAATTCTTATAACTAAAATAAAAGTATTTATAGATAAAGAACATAACATAAGAGCTGTGAAATTTTTGTTTTATAATGCATATAACTTTCCTTCATTTTTTAATGAATTCCTAAAATTTGCTACAGCATGTTAAATTCAATGTTAATCAGAAATATTGTTTGATATTTTTTTAATATTATAAATTTACATTTTCAAAATAAAGTTAAAATAATAACAATAATAATTTTAAAGGCAAATGAAATATAATTTTGAATTCAATTACTTCAAACGAAAAAGAAAAGTAAAAAAGATACAAAATACACCTTTATAATATAGATATGCATTTATCAGATTTAAAAGTTGAACCAAATAAATGAATACATACCAGTGCCATAATCTATCCTGGTTGAGTTGCCAACACTTTCAGTTAGGTATACAGAAAGCTCTACAATACTGGGGTACAATTCTTCTGGTAAGATATCCTTCAACAA
Organism: Latrodectus hesperus; assembly: GCA_037975125.1. Classification (NCBI taxonomy): domain Eukaryota; kingdom Metazoa; phylum Arthropoda; class Arachnida; order Araneae; family Theridiidae; genus Latrodectus; species Latrodectus hesperus. The sequence goes on from CM075857.1 coordinate 23,145,038, forward strand.
TGCCTCAGCTTCCTAATAATAAATCAACATTACAATATTTACTTGTAATATTAATTATAATATATGAAACAATATTGTAAAAACTAATCTTATTTTTAAGAAAAAGATTAATTTACTTATATGATATTCTTTACATGAGAAATTTATATTTATTACAATCAAATCATTAGAATTTATATTCATTCTGAAAGCATAATTAATAGGGTTTGAAATTTTTAATGAAATTATTTTTATACAATTTAAATATTTCTTTCATAAAAATATAATAAATTTATATTTTTCTAAAACTTCACGAAATAGACATTCAAGGTTATAATAGCTGCAAATGGACGAACCAATCACATTGCAGAAAAAATTACAAAATATTTTATGGGTTTTAAAAAAATAGTTAGTTAGAAAAAAATTTGAAAAAATTAAAAATTTAATAAAGCAAATATATCTTTTAATGATTTTTTACATTATTATAGAGGGGTAAATCACTATGTGATGAAGATAAAAAGAAAATTTTCTGGTAACAAATTAAAAGTACAATAAATAGTGACCAATAAAGACAATTATTTTCAATTAGTCTTTACTTTCATTTTTATGAAGAAATTATTTCAGAAATAAATTTTAAATGCTTACTACCTATTCTTATCAAGATTGAGCTGATAATTATACATACAATAGATTATTTTAATTTAATAATGTCTCAAAAAATTATTTCATTTAAACTAGATTAAATTATTTACAAAACCGTTAATCATCATTAATGAACCACCCTTTCATAATAGATTTCTAAAGGAAGCACTCACAATATCCTTTCAAAGATTAAATATATTTTTATTTTGATATATATTATTTTTAAAGGATATCCCATAGGAAAATTTAGAAAAACATAAGTAAATTTCAAACAAATATATCTTTTGTGAAAAAAGAAATAATAGGTTTTAAATTTTTTGATTTCATAAAAAGTTAATTAAACTTCTAAAAGGAAAAATATATTTATGTATATCTGCAAAAATATTTTCTTCTAATATATGTGCACTAACAACACATTTTGTTTTGGCAAATGTTTCATTTTAAACTAAGCACAATACTTATTCTCATAATGTTTTGTTTGTGATTTAATTTTAAAATAGTGAACATATTTTTCTTAGTGCAAGCAAATGTGGACAAATTAATAAAATTTTATTTCTAAATAAATATCCTTCTGAAAAAATTATCATGCATTTTTTTTAATTCCCAAAAATATGAAAATAATTAAACATATTAAAATATATTATAATAGTAATTCATGTTTAACCTTATAACATTAGTTTAATAATAATTGTGATTATAAAATCGTATAATCTTTTATATAAGAGAAATTTTAAATTTAATGAAAAATAATTTGTTGAATCTATATAAACTTTTTTATAAATTTTCTATAAAATATCATCTATCTTGAGCTTATTTAATTAAAAAACTTTATAATATAATGAAAAAATTTTACTTCATATGAATTAGGATGAATAAAACAAAGATAAAACTTAAAAATAATAATTATTCATAAAAATTAAATAAATAAATGAAGATTTCATGTCACCATTAATTTCATTGCACCAAGTAAAATTATTTTACAATATTAAAATATAAATTACAAATAAAAGAGATGAAACGTGAAGAAATAAATATATAACTTGAAATATATAACACCTAAACAGGCATTCATAACTTCCTAAAATTAGTTCTAAGAAAAAATATAAAATTCAAATTTTAAATTATGTAAAAAGGCTGAAAGATACAAAAAGAGAAGTTTACTTTTTAAAAAAGCAAAATATCAAAAAAGGTATACATTGTATCAATCCCATTTTTATAAATAAATTTTATGCAGAAAATTGAAAGATTAAAATACATTAAATAAACCCTTTAAATAAATTAAATTTCAGGTAATTGAATATAATAAAATATCTTGAAATATCAAATAAGTTAAAACAAGATATATATGTTATTTATTTAAATGAAATGCATGCTCTTGGTTCCTTCAGAAAAATATATATATATATATATATATATATATATATATATATATATATATATATATATATATATATATATATATATATATATATATAATTAACTTTACCTGTTTTAGCTTTGCATAAAAATCTCGAAAGGCTTTATTCCCAAATCGTTGAGGTTGTTCAATAGGAGGTATTTCCTCAATCCACTTATCAAGTGTCTCCAGCAACTGGAGTGTTTTTATGACTGCCTAAATTCAGAAACAGCATTTTAATAATTTAAATTAACTATAATGAAAATTATTAAAATCTTTATTCAGATGAAAATTAAAATAATTATAAAATGAAATTACAAATCTGACATTTTATTTTATCATTAGTTTTAGCATACTCCATAGAATCTATTCCAGAATTTGCAAAATGCTTACCTTTTATACCAAGACAAAGTATTGTGAAAGCATAAATACAAAAGCAGACTTGTAATTACATTTTATTAATTTAAAAAGAAAAAAATTTCTATATCATTTAAAGCATTTTTTTTTAAAATGCAAAATTTTGTTGTTATTCTTTTTAAACTATATGAACTAGAGTTGTTATACAACTTTAAATGAAAAATAAACACAATGAACAATTAATATATTTAAAAGAAAAATAAACACAATGAACAATTAATATATTTAAAATAAAAATAAATCCCACAATTCTTAAAAAAAATATTAAACTATGCCCATACTTAATGCATAACATAAAAATGCATGTTCTTCTTGCTACAAAAACTTTACACATATCAGAAAACACTCAATTTTACATATTACATAAAAACATAATTTTTTAATAGTTTCATTCACTTTTTATGTTTATAAATATTGCTATTTTAATCCAATACCATTAAAAAACTTGGTCTGAGAAACTTAAAATTTCATTCTGCAATATTTAAATGAAATCTTTTTCTTTAGTTAATCACTCGATGAATGTTTCTACAAGTCAATTTTTATTACAAAATTATAAAAATTACTAGGGAAAAAAATATAATAAAACTGATGACACCATTTCATTCAACATAAAAACTAATTAATTTATAATGGTATTTGTATTTCAATTTTTTTTTATATTAAATGAAGCAGTAACTCAGTTTTACTTGATGAAATTGAATAAAATTCTTTAAGAGAAAAAAATGGTAGTTTCAAATTAAAATCATGGGATTAAGATTAGGATAAATAACTTTCATATATACATATACACACAAGCATATGCATGCCCATTTCTATGAAGTCATAGCGACTGGTCAAATAGATCTTAAAATAAAATATATTTCTAAATTTTTAAAATAATTTTTTCACCAAATTACTTTTTATAAATAAAGTACTATTAAAAAAAGTTAGTATGCATTTAATAAAAATATAAAAAATACAAAATAAAATACATACTTAAAAAGAATTTTTACTTTAATTTTATTGAGTTTATATAGACACTTATAATCACCTTATTTTTATTTTTTCAGACAATACAATTATTTTTTTTTCAAAATTACATTTTTAAAAACATATTTTTCTAATTTATGAAAGCATTTTGCCATTGCTTTTCTTGAAAGAAGAACTCAGTCACACATTATTCACTTACTAGTTTCACATACAATTGTTGCATTAATTCATTTTCTTTTTCTTAAATGTCTGTGTAAATTCTTTTTATTAATTCATTATATTATCAATAATTACATAATTTGATTCCTCTTCAAACAAATTACATTAAATTACACATTCAAAAATTCCTGGAGTGAAATTTTGTTTCTCTGTTTGCAGCAGGTCTCTCTGTAAGAGTTCACCCATAAGTAACTTATTTTCACTCAAATCGTCAGTTTCTTTGATTTTTCAATTACATTATTTCTTAGTTATAATTTCTTTGCTAATTCAATTACTTTAATAAATCTTGAATGTTGAAATACTTTAGATAACATCTTTTCATTTACATTATTCCAAGCATTAACTAATAAAACCCGGTGGCTTAGTGGCAGTGTTTCACGGTCTCAAAGCATGGGTCTGAGGTTCAATCCTCGGGCTGGGAAAGGTCAACTCAGCCTTTCACCCCTTCAATGGATTGATAAACTGAGTACCAAGCATGCTTGGGAACTAAACACTGGGGGTCTCACGTTTTACTGACCACCTAACTGTGATATATGCTTCGCACCCCAGGGCCCTCGGTCGTGAAAACATTTATGGGCACTATTTAGGCCTTATCCCACATGGGCTGTCATCCACAGAGTTTGTACAGTAGTAAGCATTAACTAATACATATATTGTGATTTGAATTTCAATTTTCTAAGGACTGATTCAAGGCCCAAAATCACTCTTTGCTACAGTACCTTATGACAGAGTGCCCAAAAACTATACATTATACAGTGATTCATGGGTTGAAAAATGAAAGTTCATGGTCAAATGGCATCTTTAATTTGTGGCTTATGGAAGAAGCTGAGCAATGATAAAAATCCTCAACAAATGGCAACCCTATTTCCAGATTGAAGAATTTCTTTAATTGGGAAAATATTTCTTTCCTATTAATATTAAGAATACATTTGAAAATGGAAAGATAGTCCAATGGCAGTAAAGTTTACAACAGAAGAAATTAAATAATGAAAGCTTAATTTAAAATTAAACTTTTAGAAGAAGTCAATAAAAATTCAAGGACTTTAGGATTTACAACAAAATTCAAGGACTTTAAGACATACATTGCAAGAAGATTTTTTAAGAATGAATTCCAGGAATATTAGGGCAATTTCAACCCCTAACCACATACACAATAGAATTGAATTTTACAAATGTCGACTTATTAAATTCTTTAATTTAATTTATTTAGTTTGAATGCTGATGAAAAATTATGTAGAACACATTCCAAATTTAGTAGTTGACAGCAAAATTTTAATTACTAATTCAAAATCTTATTCCGTAGTTCAAATAATTTTCATGTGAAAGATGTTAAAGATCATCCAAAAAGAACATTAATTACAGTGTTATTTTTAAATCATCAATTGTTATTTTTAAATGTTCAACAGTAAAGTTTGCTTTATTTGTTTCTCTATAATTATTTTTTGCTCACTATAGTTAGTGTGACTGGCAATTGAAAGTTTAAGTGGGTTCTGTAAAACACTAAAAACATCCTTGTCCAAAATAAGAATTGAAACAAACAAATTTTAATAAAAGACAACTATTTAGATTCTTCTTCTGCCATAAAGTGTACAGTGAATTGAATATAAAAAAATAAAAATAGTTTCATAAATTATATATATCATGAAATCATAAATATAAACAAATCAGTATACATACTTCTGATGTAGCTTGAACATCTGATATTTTTTTACCTTTGACTGCTTCATTCATGGCCAATACAAAACCAATATATTCATGATATGCCTTTAAAATAAGAAAAAGAAAAGATATAGAATGCATAGACATTATTTCTTTATAATATTAAAAACATTATTCAAAAGAAATCTTATTACATTTCCTAAATTTTGAGCAAATATGATGCATTTCCATCATTACTAAATAAAAAATTTGTAAAATTTACGAATTTTTTATCATAATCATAATTTACTGAAATCATAATATAGCTAAGATCTAATATATTTTGTTTTTAATTTCAAAAATACATCTTATTGTCTGAAAAAAAATGAATTTGTAAAAATATATTTTATGTTTTTCCTATATTTTTTTCAAACCATTCAGAAGGAAATTAATAATCCATCAAATATTTTATTTACAGCTTATCTCAGAGAAACAATTATTAATTTTTAAATAGATTTTTTAACTGTAAATAAACATAAATTTTAAAAATGTTTCATTCTTCATTACCTTTAAAATTATTTGATAGTAGCATTTAAAAACAAAATTGTTTATTTACTTTTAAGTGATTGACTTAAGCATTTCTTATTAAAGTGTTATAAGCAAAAATATATCAAAAATAGTTAATATGTACATTCATTTTTTTACAAACAAAAATAAAAATACAAAATCAATGTACATTATTCATATAATTCTTCTTTGCTTCAAAATAGCTATAAAATATTTTTATAGTTTGATATCACTTCATAAAAATAACTATTATTTCTAAAATAAGAAAATGTCAAAATAAAAAAGAATGATATATAAATAGCTAAATTTTCATAAAAACTGTTTTAAATAACTATAAAGAACTGTTTTTAGTAAAATAATGATACATTTTAAATGACAGACAGGAACCACTGAAGGAAAATATTAAAATATCAATGATATAAACGTTACCCAGAATTAAACAATTTAAAAAAAATAAAATAAATATTAAAATGTAATGTAAATGTAAGTCACTTACTCACACATCACCAATGATGCTCACAAGACCAAAACTAGTGTGTCAAATTTTTCTTATCATATGTTAAAAAATACAAGTCATAATCAATCTGATGTGATTGTGATGTATTTATTTTAATCAACTAAAAACAATGAAAAGTTAAGTGGACCTCACCTTGTCTGGTAAATCAAATCTTAGTGCTAATTCTTCAGCAAGATTGTTTCAATAGAATAAATCAATGGAAATTTTCTTCTATATGTGTTGCTTTATATATAGACAAAGACATAAAGTTTAAAATAGATTACAAGCTACTCTGATCATCTAAATCCAAGTTGCACAAACAGTCACTAGGCAACAGAACGAATAATTTAACTCATTTTTCTTTGACTTATAACAAGTTAGTTAGGAATAACACAAAAAAGTAGATATAATCATTTATCTTATTAGTATGACTTTTAATACACTTCACAAAATAAGAAACAAATTTGTACTTTCTAAAAAAATACAAAATATAATTTAATGAATACTACAATGCAGCAGTTTGACATTTTAAAGGAAAACAAGCTGTAGTGATTCTCAACTGTGACAAATTGTGAATAATTATCTTAACTATTATGTTATACTTTATTATAATGTAATAATTAAGACTGTTCTTGTTAACTTTTCATAACATAAAAATGTTAAATTTTTTCAACAATAAAAAGAAACTCATTTATTACAATTAATTAAATGAGAAAAGATAAAAAATAAATTTACCTCAGATTCTTCCCATTTTTTCATATCAGACATGGAAGATACTCCTTTGGCAGGAGGTTGAAATTCTTTGAAATTCTCCATACTTAAATCTAAATGCAATAATGAGAATTTTCAACAATTCTTTTAGCTGAACAAACTACTATTGACAGAAAAAAAATCAATTTACATTTGAAAAGAATATTTGAAGAGAATTAAAAAGTTTATTTTAATTTTAAATAGCAAAGAAAATTGAAATCAATATTTCTGATTTTTTACTAGACTGTTCAAACAAATTAGAAAAGAGGCAAATAAAAAATGAAAAAAGCTAGGCAAAATAAAGTACTAAAAGTGACAAATTATTGCACCTGAAGAGATTTTTTCACTTCATACTAAGTTTTTTACATATTTAAATATAAAATGCAGGTTAGTTACATGTATGGAATTTAAATGGAGTTTGAGTAGCCCTTGAATCTAAAGATAATACTATTTATATTTGAAATTTGGAAAGACATTTAAAGTTGTGGCTGAAAACAAATGTAATATGTTTAAATTTCTCATTTTTTGCTTGAATTTTAAATAAATAATGTTGTAAAATTAATGAACTTTAAATAATTTAAAATTTGTTGTTTTATGTGAAGTTTAAAAATAACATTTTAGTCGTTATAGTCATTTATTTAAAAATTTAATAAGTGTGTCTGAAGACTGTTTACATCTGACCAATGATGATAATATTCAGTGAGTAAAAATTAAATGAGTATTTTATGTATTTTGAAGAATTTTTAATTATAGGTTTTGGTTTGGTTTGTTTGTAGCTCAACAGTCATTTTTTGCACACGAGGGCTAATTAGACCGGGACCTACGATTTAAAGTGGATTCCGAACCTCTACAGACATCCATGCCCAAGGTGGGGTCTTCTTCTTATTAGAGTTGGGTTTGTATGTCATTGGGCACATCTGCTTTTATCAGCATTTTGTACAATAAACTCCAAACCAAATGTTTCCTAGTTCCAGTTGCTCGGGTCACCACTTTATTAATAAAGTCCGATAACCCTTTAATGGAGTCTAGGTATAACTCTTTAGTATGGATGATGCCTAAAGAAGTTAATCTAGGGAGGGCAAGAGCCTCGCATTCGTAAATGATATGCTTGGCTGTTTCCTCTTGCATATGACATTTCCTGCAGATAGGGTCTTGCTGAAACAGACTCATTTTATGGAGGTGTTTTCTGAAACTGTAGTGCCCAGTTATGAAGCCTACGTGGTGGCTTTATAAAGGTAGAATTCAAACCCACGAACTGTTGAAGCGAAAGCATGAGCGCTAACCATTCAGCTGCCAGCTGGGCTTTTAATTATAGGCTCATTGCAAACAGATCTAGGGGTGAGCCCAAACTTAGATGAACTAATTGTGTAGAGGAGGACTTTAAAGCGCTGAAAGTGACAAAGTGGAGAACTGTCGCCTCCAGGAGAACACGAAGGAGGAGTGTCCTGAGGAAAGCCTTGGCCCACCCTGGGCTGTCATGCTGAAGAAGAAGATTTTATGTATTAGAACATAAATAGCAAATTTGAATCAACTAAGTTAGCTAACTTATTATTAAATATAGTGCAGAATTGTCCAAAGTACAAAGAAATGTTTGGTTATAAGAACTCATTGTAAGTGTAATATTACTAATTATATTGCTACTTACATAAAACGAAATGGAAAGAGAGATCAGAGATATCAGAGCAAAATTTTATTTAAAAGACAACAAGTTATATAAAACCAAATAATTAAAATTACTGACTCCTGTGAAGCATGGTAGATGACAAAATCAGTAGTTAAGAACATTCCTTTATGGCTATAACTTATGAGGCACACCTCAGCACAGAATCACAAACTCTGGATGTTTACCTGGGATATAGAATTCCATACAAGTTCTATGTATTGCCAAAAAGTGGTATATCCCAGACCACCACTTTTATATGATGGCAGATTGGGAAAACTAGCAGACCAAAGTAGCAATTCAATATGATGGAAGATTTGAAGAAGAATCGGAGGGAAGGTGGATAAAGAACTCTTAAGCAATGCAAACCACATGTGGTTGTGTATTATCCTACTGGAATATAATTGATTGCAAGTGCTGAAGGTATGGAAGAACCACAGTTTCAAACAATTCAAAGATACAGCAGCAATACATAGTGGAGGGTGTAATATCTGGTGACTGTTTGGCGATCAACAAACCACGCTTGGTGTGGTTTGATCTCTTTCGAGAGGTTGCCATATATTAGAACAGTTTCGGCCGAGCGAGGTCCGCGATAAATTGCAAGATTCTGGTAGGAGCAGAAGGCTCCGAGTTAGTTTGTGTTTTGTTTTTGCTGTCTCGGCCATTTGACACATCACAACAAGCTCCATTTTGAAAACCAGAGCTGAGAAGAACGAAAGGCTTACCTTAGATAATTCGAAGAAAGAATAAAACTGTCAACGGAATTTTAAAGTGATAGAAACAGAAGAAAATGTTCAAAAACGTGAAAAAGGAAGACTAGATAACAGTCTTGCTGGAAATTGGGGAAGAACAGAGTAAAGAATTTACATCTTTTAAAACTCATCGAGGACAGTACCAATTCAAAGTAATGCCATTTGGATTAAGAAATGCTGCTGCAACATTTCGGAGAGTAATGAATTATGCACTAAAAGAATTTAAAGAATTTGCAAGAGCATACAATTATGACATTGCTATATTTTCACCAGATTTTGACACCCATCTCCAAGATTTACATAAAGTTTTTACAAAACTGGAATCACTTGGTTTCACTGTTAATTGGAAAAAGTGTTCTTTTGCAAAACCACAAATAAAATATTTAGGACATATCATTGGATCAGGAAAACACAGACCTGACTCCGAAAAGATAAAAGCAATTGAAAAATTGAAGACACCAAAGACATCATCTTAGGAGCTTATTAGGATTATGCAACTATTATCAAAATTACATTCCTAATTATGCTGAAATCGCTTACCCCTTTTATTTGTGTTTAATATTTTTTTCTGCCATAATTTTTTTATATATAAAATTTTGGTAATTTTATATGTTTATTAGTAGTGAAATGGTAAGTAAAAGTAAATGTTAGTAATATTTGAAGCATAATAGCAATATTTAGTAAATTTAAATTTTGTAATAAAATGTTTGAAATATATACTGTTTATTAGATAATTAATTAACATTGGAAGTATTAATGTTTCTTTATTATGTTTATATTTCTTAGTTCTTTTTGTTGTAATGTGATGAAATATGTTCGTGAAAACAAATGTGTTTCTGTTTATATACTTTAATAATAATAAAGTACATGTATAGTATTTCTTTTGAACATATTGATTCGAATTTGTGAATTTCTATTTATGTGCATTAGGCGTAAATTGTTGTATATGCGTTGATCACAAATAGTCGCTTGATTTGTTTTCAGATTGATGATTAATTCGGGAATGTAACATCAATCTTGCAGGGGAGGTGTAGTATCTGGCGACTGTTTGGCGATCAACAAACCGCGCTTGGCGTGGTTTGATCTCTTTCGAAAAATTGCCGTATTTTATAACAGTTTTGGCGGAGCAAGGTCCGCAATAGGTTGCAATATTCTGGTAGGAGCAGAAGGCTCCGAGTTAGTTTGTGTTTTGTTTTTGCTATTAACTGTGTGTTTGTAAATAAATAAATGTGTCGTCTAGAAAATAGTGATCGTTAATTTTCTCGGCCATTTGACACATCACAGAGGGATATAGAAGGAAAATCTTGCATCACCCAAAATACTGGATGCAGGGTCAGTGTGGCTATACATAATGCAACAATTCAGCAATTTCTCACCACAGTGTCTCCAGATTTGATTTTAACCATCATCCTGTTTTGAGATACATTAGTAAAGACAATCTTATTCATTTTTCCGCAGAAACATTAGTGCCATAAATGCCTGTGGTTTTGAGTCAAGGAATAGATGTAAGTGAAGAAATAGATATGTTGCAGACATTCTATTCAGCAACAAACAATGTAGAATAGTATGAACTGACACCAAAATATAAATAATAGATTATATCTATTATTTATAGCTAGAGTTTGTGAGATGCCTCTGGAATTCATCACTGTCATGCATATAATATAGGTATTATTACATGCAGTGAGGTGAGTTCTATCAGTTAGTTGTGTGTGTGATCCTAGTATAGACTATAATACATCCTCAGTCAAACTGAGAAACTTGCTTGAAAGAGTCTTCTACAAGATTATGCAAAAATAATGCCAAATTTTAAATCTGAAATCTTTTTTCCTTTATATGGCATCTCCAAGTAGAGCAACAGTCAATACGATAAGCGTATGCACTGAATTGCTAATGGTTTACATTTTTTAACGAACCAATACTTGTAAATTTCAGGAAATTTTCTGCATAGGGTGCTGCATTTTGAATGGTTACCGCTGTATATTGTATGTGCAGCTGCTAGATTTATTAAAACAACATTGTGTGTGCCACAGCACAGTTACTTAATAATAAATTATAAAAGCATATTATTTGAATTACTGAATTAGCTTTATATTTTGATTCTTATCACTTATCTGAGTTACTACAAATGATATTTTTAAGGAGAGTGCCATTGCCTCATTAATTAAAAATAAAATTTTCATAAAAATTTATGTTACTTTATTATTTAATTTTATTGCCTGGTTCTTGATCTCTTTAAATGTATACTGTGTACAATGTTTTTTAAGGTGAATAACACTGCCTAGTTAATTTGAAACTGAATTTTAATAAAAATTTCAATTATTGATTAAGCGTTATAGTGCTGCTGTTAACACATGTTTGGTATTATATAAGATGTATTTCAAAAGAAGGTGTTCAATTATTTATTAAAAGGAAATAGTTAAAAAAAATTATATATATATATATATCAGGGATTCTTAAACTATGGGTCGCGACCCCATTTGGGGTCGCGTAGCAAAATTCTGGGGTCACGAGAGATAAAAATACAATTTAACAGAAAATGTTTTTTAACTTGTAAAATTATTGTTATAAAGATAAAATAACAATTATCGTAGATAAATATATCATAAAATCTTCTAGTTCGGAAAGATTGTTTGTGCCTGCATTTCTATTAAGAGTATTATAATACTCTTAATAGAAATGCAGGTACAAACCGAAATGATCCTGAGAAATATTATCAACAAAATTTCTAGGTATTATTGCTAGGTATTTTCATATGTATATGTATATTGTTACCTAATAAATAAATCATCAAAAAATATAAATTTATTTTTCTTTTATCTTTGTATGGGGTCGTCAAGAAACTCGCAATCATAAATGGGGTCGTGAATTACAAAAGTTTAAGAAGTCCTGATATATATATAGGTGTGTATGTGTGGTGAGTCAATGTACTTTCATAAAGCATGTAAATATTAAAATATGGGCATTGAATGAGACTGTTTTATTCGAAGTAAAAAATTTGAGTGAGTTAGTGATTTTGTAAGCTATAGATTTTGCAAAATCACGCAATTTCGATTGGAGATAAAACTATACACCACAACATAGAATTTCCCAAATGAATAAATTAAGAAGATTTGGGGAATTTCAGTGTGTTTTTAGAAAACCAACATAATAAAACTTCACCAATTGTATTAATTCAATCTTAATATATAATACAAAAGCCTTGGTGAATTTTATCTTTTTATGATTTAACATCTGAATAAAAGAATAAATAATCAGCACCTTTAAGTTTATTCACAAATAAGTGTTTTTACAGGCCAGACAAAAGAAAGAAATATCTTAAAATCTACCTTAAATTTCCCCTGCGACAGCTAATATTAGTTGCACAGATAAACAATTTTTAAGTTCAGTGAAATAGATTTAAAATTGTTTATAAAACATTATATTACTTAAAAAGAGATTAAAATCAGGAAAGGTAATAATTAAACGAACCAATATATTTATATTTTAACCTGATCTCTTTATATTTTTAATAAATAAAAATACTCAAAATTTAATTTTATTAAAATACCTGAGAAGAAAGAATAAAAATACGTTTCTTGATACTAGTTCTTAGTTTTAACGGAGTCTGCTATCCTTCAAATCCGGCAAAATTGTAAACAAAAACTTTAGCAGAATTACAGTTAGAGTTACATAGATAGTACTTTTATTTCATAGATTTTAAAAATGGAAAAAAATCATATACTCTTAAAGTAATTCTTTTGCTTTATAGAGAAATACTGTAGCTAATCAATAATTTATAAAGTTTTTAAAAATAGAATGATTTTTTTCACATATTTAACTATAAAAATAGTTTGTAATACTCCTCGTATAACTCGTAACCGTAGCTGGAAAACATTTGTTTGTCAAATTGGCACAATATTTATTTTTAAACGAAATTAATCGTCATTAGTAGTTTATTTAAAAGTATTTTATCTATTTTCAGGGAATTAGTTAACTAAAATATAAAAAATGTCGGGATTAAGACAAACAGCTTTAACGTGTAGTGGACACACAAGACCTGTTGTTGATCTTGCTTTCAGTTCAATTACTCCGTCCGGTTATTTTTTAATATCCGCTTGTAAAGGTAAACCTTAAATGAGATATGAAAGCTTGTTTTTTATTTAATATAAAAGTAAAAAGTCATAATATTGTGTTTTATTGATTTAATTTATTTTGCTTACTATCATTGAATAATTTTGAAAACATTTGTATTAATTATATTTATATAAATTCCAAGCCTCAGTTTTTTTTATATTAAATATAAATTTATTGTATCTGCTGTAAAGTTACAGTTAAATTTCTCAATAATATATGCATAATATTATTTTAGATTATATTACTGTAGAACTAAGATTTCATTCTTAAAGAGTGAAATGTGTGTACCCATAGTTGTAAATATACATAAGATTGCTTAAACTGTACTTTAAATTGTTCTTTTCCTTTTCTGGGAACATTTAAAATGCAATAAAGGGTAAAGTATGATATCGTCTCTAAGTAGAACAAAGCACCAACAAAATCATTCTGTTTCATTGCACTATAATTTATTCCGGGTATTTCAGTTGTTCTTTCTCCTTAAAATGCAATTATGTATGAATGTTTTCTTTGCTGTATGTTTTAGTATACTAAAAATTTTAATTTAAGATTTTGGTAAAAGTTACCAGATCCGTACGCGATTTCAACTTTTGGCACCATGCGCTCTACAGCTCTGTCGCTAACCTAAATTACGTCACTACGCGCGATAGATGTCAACCAATAACGATCGCGTTCGAACTTCAGCTTTGAAATCTCGCATTTTTTAGAATTCCAAATATTAAAAAGTTTAATATTTCATTATAATTAAATACTGTAGAAGTTTTAAAATTATAATAAATAGGTACGAAATTTTTAAAAGGTGATTTTAAATATACCGAGCAATGGCACCCACCTTAAAAACCATCAGTGTAGCGCTACCTACTACAGTGCCAACCGGGCAATAAAACTAAATTTTGAACATTAACAAATTAAAATTTTTGTTTAAACTCGAATTTTAATATACCGAGCCATGGCGCCCACCTTAAAAAAAACATCAGTGTAGCGCTACCTACTGCAGTGCCAACCGGGCAATAAAACTAAATTTTGAACGTTAACAAATTCCGCTTTTTGTTTAAACTCGAATTTTAATATACCCAGCAATGGCACCCACATTAAAGAAATTTTAGTACGCGGCACATTCTAACACTAACATGCAATACACACAACTTAAAAATTCATATACTTATTTTCTTACTACCATCATGCTCAAAATAAAAAAAACGTAAGCTCAATACATTCTCATCCATAGTTAATTTTCGCTAGCAACACACTAACTCCAAAATTCGAATATCGAAATTAAATTATTAAATATTATTCTATAATAGTTTCAAGGGTTACATACAAAACGCGCTTGTCACGCGATCATGTTACCCAATAAACGAAAACACGTCATACATACGTAATCCGAACCGTTAAACCAGTTCGACGAACTTATCGCACCACTTTATCGCCTGCTTGGCGCATTTTACCCTCTGTACGGATCTGTTCACTTTAGCGAAGATTTTTATTGCACTTTTATTGATATTTATTGCTGTAAAAATGTTATTGAAGAATGGTAAAACTATAATTACATTGATATAATTTTTCATATAATATACTATTTTTCATATAAGACAGAAAGACTCAAATTTGAGAGGCAGTCAAAACTACAGAAGAGCATGAAAATTTTTGCAGAATTTCTTCATAATTAAGTTGATAAATAATTATAATTTGATTGCTCATATTTTATTTAAACAAATATTTGAATGCTTCATTTACTAAATCGCTTATCTCCATAAAACAAGAAGTTTAGAAAAATGATAAAATCCTGTGAGCTGTTATGGGTTGGCATGATTTCAAAATTCCTTTTAATAATGCTGCCCAATTATCTCAGTGTCCTAATTAAGTTAGTTGCCTTATGTAATATATGGCATCCAAGATTTGAATCACGCTCAAACCTAAGTTTTAAATATTGTAATCTTATGCTATTTTATATTTCAAATATTTTATTATTACTTGATACAGTAATATTGCAAAATGAATAACTAATTTCACAAATATTACATATAACAAAGCAACTATAAACTAACTAATATAACTATCTAGAGCAGGAGACAGCAGGCAATAAAACTAAATCAATAATGTAAATAACATACATTTTTATTAGGAGCTTGGCTTTTAATTAACATGGCAGTAGCTCTCACCTTAAAAAACCTCAGCATAAGTGCTATCTAGCACAAAAATAATAAAAAGTAAATGTGTTACTTTTTATACTACATAATAAAAAGTAAAATAATAATGTAAATAACCTGCATTTTTTTGAAAACTCGAATTTTATTTAAGTGGGTGGTGGTGCCCACCTGAAAAACAGTACAATCATAATCTACTCCAGAAACAATTGGGCAATGAATCTAAATATTGTAAACAACATCCATTTTTATGAAAACTTGAATTTTAATTAACTGATCAGTATTTCCACTTAAAAAACATTAATTTTTATCACTTTTAATCAAAATTTGCAGTTTAATATTCATATGATAATTTTAATCTTCAAAGTAAGTGTTATATATGGCAACTTTTTCTTAATATGTTGTACGTTCACATACAATTCAAATAAAATGCTTGAATTACATAAGCAAAATTCACCAAGGAAAAGAAGCTTCTATTTTAATGATGAACTATCTGTTTGATGGTTTACTCTGAGGTCAGTTTATAATTTCAATTCTTGCGTCAGGGGTAGATGCTTGTAGTTTTGAACCCATTATAAACTGTTGGTGTTTCGTGCTTCATAGTTCTTGTATGCAAAATGTGAAATTCGAATCGATATCAAGCCATTTTAATTCATTCTTTGCTAAGAATGATCTTATTCACTTATCCATAGCTTGGAAAATATAATAGTCACTTAAGAATTTAAAGAATTATTTGTTGAATGATTTTCATGCAAAAGCGAAAACCTTTTTTATAAGCTTTGAATTCTTTGAAAGCATATCTTATCAAAGTATATGGTGTTTTGTATTAAATAATTTTAAAATATAAATGGTTTAAAGATGTGTGTAACAAATGCTTGGCTAATATTTGGCATATTTCCCTGATTATGCAATTAATATATGTCTATATAAAACATCTCTAATGCAAAGCAGACATTCAAATGATTAATGTGCTAGCAATCAGTCATCAAATTATCAATTTGATTCTCACATTAAGCTTAGATGTTTGTACTAATTAGAGTCCACTTTAAACTGTAAATTCCTGTTAAGTTGTACTACTGATTGAATACGAAAAATGACCATAGAATAACTAAGAAACTAAACCAAACTGAATTGTAATTTTTTATGTTTTTCAAAAATTCTCAATCTGTCATAACTATTTTGAAAATTCTAAACTAAATTAGATTGTAGAAAATAAAAAAAATGAAAATATAGAATAAAAGAAATGAAAAAGAAAACTGAAATATTTTAAGAATAGAAAAGCATTGAAAAGAAACTACCATAGTTTCTGATAGAAACTGCTGTATTTTCATGCTTAAATGTATAGCTTTTAGCAGTGTGGTATTCACATGCACTTAAAGTAATTAAAAATGTTGAACTTATGTTATAAGATATTAAGATTGTCTTAAAAGAAAGTGAATTTGATCTCCTGACAGGTTTAAACTATTAACATTATAACTTATATCATAGTGAAATCTTTTTTCTGATATTAAAGGATCAAAATTTGAAAACTTTAACTACACACACATGTAGTTTCTTATAATTTTTTTTGTAACACAATATGAGTATTATGTATGCAGATATTTCAATAAGTAAATAATTCAGTTCATTGGTTAATTATTCAGCTCATTCATAAACCTTATGTGTGTATGAAAAAGAGCAAGAATGAATTCTCATCTATTATTCAGATTTGTGTTTTTATTTTATGCAATTTTTAATTAATATATCGTGTGTCTCACAACTTAAGTCAACATTTTGTAAATATATGACAATACTATTTAAAAATATTATTTATGCTGTAGCAGCAATTTATCAGTTCTGATTTTTTCTGCATCATTTTTCTCATGTGCTACCTTTTTTTCCAGAAATTATGTTATTAATCATAACTGTGTGGTTAAAGTAAAAAAATAATTATTATGAATATTAAAACTCATTAGTTTTTATAGGAGCATTGATGTAGAATAAGTTATTCTCATTTCTTTTTTAAATCAAATATGTAATTTTAGAATAATACTTGAATTTTATGACTTGCAGAATAAATCACCAAATTATTTATTTATTAAAATAAAGAAAAAAATTAAAGTTGTCACAAACAATTGATAACCATAATATTTTCTTTTTCAACCTCTAGTTGACAAACCACCTGATGTGACAATATTCTTTTTTACTTTTACTTTTTTCTTCTTTCTACGCTATTAGCTTAAAAGGACTTATAAAAAAAAGTTGTTGTTGTATCTGAAAATTAAAAGTACATTGGCAGTTCAAATGAAAAAAAATTTAATCAGTGCACTGAATCAATAAATGTCTCCAATGTTAATTATTATGACAAAGTGATCACTACATTATTAGGTTTCTGTAAAATGTATGAAGCTTTTCGTTGTAAATAATTTTTTTAATTGAATTTATAATAAAATTTGTTTTTGCAAAATAATAGATTTTATATTTGTTTGAAATTATTTTTATATTTATACTAATACCATAAGTCTTATTTTAATTCATAACTGGAATTTTAAAATTATTCTGTGTTAATTTTTGCCAAAAATGATTTTATATATTAGTTCATTATTCGCCAAGAAATTAACTTTTATGAGATTTTTCCTTTTGCTTAGTATGCCTTACTTTTCTATATTTCACATTAAAATTATTCTTCACAGATGGAAAACCTATGCTACGTCAAGGGGATACTGGTGACTGGATTGGTACATTTGTTGGTCATAAAGGTGCAGTTTGGGGAGTAGCTTTAAACAAAGATGCCTCAAAAGCAGCATCTGGATCTGCTGATTTTGAAGCAAAGGTGATAATTTTAACTAAAATAGTTTTTATTTTACTTCACTTATTTAAATCTAGTTTTAAAAGATATATAAATCATATATACACATGTTAGACCAATAATTTTGATTTATATATGATCTATTCTCTTGGAAATTTGTATGAAACCTGTAGGAAGTGGTAGTAGGTATTATTAAAATACATAAATGCGCAATATTCAAGTAATTTACTGAACAGGTCTTCAGAATTTTTATATTTATAAGGAATAATTTTTCATCTTATCCAAATTGATCATTAATTTGAAAATTAGTATAAAATATTTTTTATGAGCATTGCATTGGTTATGTTAAATTTATAAACTGTCAGATCACATACATAATATTTTTTTGTTCATGGTGTGCCAGAAAATTAAAACTGTTATAATTTAATAGATGTATAAAAAAATTTGTTCAGTAATGATTGAAAACAGATAATCAAGAAATCATATATTGCATTTACAGCACTCTTTAATATATACTACTTTTGTAACACATAACTTATGAACTCATCATGGCAGACGCTCATTCACTAAATAAAAAGTATTTTATTTTAGTATAATACATTGCAGAAGGTTGTATTTAATTTTTTCCAGAAAATATTTTAATATTTATTAAAAATGTGATAAAGCTAATAGGTTTTTTTTTTTTAAAAAAAAGAAATAATTGCTGTAGGAATCAGGTGTAAAAATCTTAGCTTTAATTTTCAAATATTACATTCATTTTGTATTTAATAATGAAAGCAGCCAAAGTACTTATACTGAAACTGCCATCACATGACCATGAAAGAATGAATGGAGAATTTGTAATGTTAGAAATTCTAAATTTGTAATCTAAATATAGATTTAATTATAAGTGTCTTAATTATCCAATATATGCATGTGTACTTAGGTATAGCAACATTAGGAATTTATTTCGAATAATTTTCTGAAATTTTTCACTGACTTCATAAAAGTATCTAAAGAGTTAACATGTATGATTATTTCAGAGTTCTTAGGATAAAGAACCAATAAATAGCAACATAAAAATTAAAAGTTTAAAGTTAACAATATTTATTGAAAATATTGTTTTCTGAGTATGAAATTTAATATTTAAATTGCTACCTTAAATTTTTCATCAATAGAATTCTAAGTAAAAAGAGAAATATTAATAAATTCTATATTGCTAAAATTGTTAAAAAAAAAAATTTCTTTTCTTTTAGCTCTGGGATGCAATTACTGGAGAAGAACTTCATACATTTCCCCATCCACATATTGTAAAAAGTGTAAACTTTAATTCAGATGATTCAAAATTGTTAACTGCTTCAAATGATAAGAAAGTACGTGTATTTAATTTAATCCGGCCTGATGAGAGTAAGTATTTTAATTATTTTTCAAAAAGTGTTTCATATAAATCTTGTTGTTTTTTCATTCATCATAAACTCTCTACATTATATATAATATTTAAAAATCATAATTATATGAGGTACATATTAAAATAATCATATTTAATTAATTTTTCTTTGACTAAATGTAATGGATTTTTTTCATGGTTTTTGCTCCCTTCCCCCCCCATTATATTTATACACATTTGAAATCATTTCCTTTTTTAAAAAAAATTGTTTTTCTTAAATATAAATACCTTAGTTAAATCAAACTTTTAATATTTTTATGCAAATGTGTAACTATGAATAACAATCATTTGAAAGATTGTAGTGTAGGTCTGCCTTTCCTCCTGGAATTTGATTACTGAATCTAGTGTAAATTTCAAAGGTCTATTTTAAAATTTTCTCTTGCTATTTTAAGAAGTAATTGTATTAAAAAATTACAAGTTTGGAAATTTTCAATTTTGTTGAAATATAATCTATTTGGAAACTTGTCATTCTTAGTTTACAGATGTTTTCTCACTACATGTAACATTTTATTTTCACATTTTATTCAAACTTCTTTGGTCTCTTTCTGTTATATTTTTGAAAAAATTGTATTTCTTT
Source organism: Latrodectus hesperus (assembly GCA_037975125.1). NCBI lineage: Eukaryota > Metazoa > Arthropoda > Arachnida > Araneae > Theridiidae > Latrodectus > Latrodectus hesperus. Next base: position 23,165,574 of record CM075857.1, read on the forward strand.
AAGCTGAACTGATAAATGAATGCTTAGTACTCTGATTTACAGGTCAACTTTTCAAAGTGTGATTATCATCTTGTAGATATTTGTATTGAAATCGGCTTTATTTTGTAGTTGTAGCACTCGTGCAAATTTGACCTTGTTTGCTAAAGTGTCAGGAAACTTTAAATGTATGTGATGAATTCTCTATATATTTTTTAAAAAGTACAAAAAATTTTAGATTTTTTGGTCTTATGAACTGTGAATGCCATGTTTTAGTTTGTAAAACATAAATTTTGTAGCATGATGTGTTTTTTTTTATTTTATTTATTTATCTATTTAGAATTGAAAATTGAGGTAATATATATTTTGTAAAATGATTTTTCAAGTTTTATTTATTATTTTTTTAGAATGGAGCAATTTAATACATGTACTGTATTGATAAGTTGTTGATGTGCATTTTCTTTTTAATTTTGAAATAGTTGCTAGCTTTAATATTAATTTCTTACTTAAAACTTTTATGACAATTATTTTTAGTAACCACTTTAGTTTTAAATGGGATGTTATATTTTATTTTGCAGAAATTTGAAAAAAAATATTAAGATATTTAATTGAAGAATTTATAAAATTTCATTCTGAAGAATTATTTATGTATTTTCATTGGTAGATCAGGTTAAACTGCTATACAAGTTAAAGCATGGTAGAACTCAAATGTTTTCCGAAATTTCATGAAACAGAATTAGATTAACAAAAGTATATTATAAAATTAAATACTGTTTAAATTTGTAAACATCTTTCAGTTTTGTTTAACCAGTAATAGTACATTTTACTTATTTACTGATAGACAAATTAAAACATTTAGTGTTTCCATATTGGGAGAATAATAGAAAACATTAAATTTTAGTAAATATTAAATTACTGTAATGTTTTTAATGAAAATTTTTATTGTAAATTTAGGTGGTGATTGCTTGGTTGGACATACATCCGCTGTGAAGAAAGCATTATTTCTTGATGATAAAAAAGTTGTTAGTGCTGCTGATGATAAAACTGTTCGGTAAAATTTTACCAACTCCTTCTTTTTCTATATTAAGTAAATACTGATAGAATTGCTTATAAATTATAGTAGCCTTCATTATTTTAAAAACTTTATTTTGAATCAGTGATTTTTTGTTACTTTATCTTTATTTTGTATAATTTGGATGAAAAAGCATTGTTGATTTTATTTAATTGTATACTCCATTTTTAAGTATAGTTTTTAATCAAATAAATTTCAAATTATACATTGTTGTCATTCTGAGTATTGCCTTGAATGAAAATAAATAACATCCTTAAAGTATTTAAATATTAACTAATTTTAGTATATTTTATATATGAAAGTTCTATGTAAATATAATTTAAAAAATTACTTTGTTTTATTTGCAAATATAACTTTTTAGGAATATCCATATGCAAAATTTTCTAGCTAGGAATAAGTTCTTATATAAGTAAATTAATATGGAAATCAAAGTACAAGGGTTGAAAATTTACAATATAAATGATATTTTTTTTAATATGAAAAGGTATTAGAAATATTTAAGTTTTCTGGTGTTGATTAAATTTTCTATTTGACTATTTTAAGCTATATAATTATTAGTTAAACTTACATTTTGATTAGACAATCTGAATGAATAACTGAATTGATATGCCATTTACTGTTTTTTATTTGTTGCTAAAATGTAAACAAAATTAAATTTTTCATACATATATTTTTACGTGGTTTTGGGGAATAATGAATATTATCTTGATTCATAACCACAACATTTTGTTAAATTTAAATTATAATGTACACAAAATTAAACTAAGCGCTCCTAAAATTCTATTGTCTAAGAATATGTACATTTCAAAAATATTAAATTTTATTTGAAGATAAAATAAAGAAATGCTAATGACTACTTATTAACTTGATTTTTTAGATTTTGGGACTTAACATCACTGGAAGAAATAAAAAAACTTGAACTTGAGACTCAACCAAGTAGTTTAGAATTGTCTCAAAATGGTGAAATATTAGTTATTACTCATGGCCATTCTGTTAGTTTCTGGGATTTAAATAAGTAAGTTTTTATTTCTTTTAAGTATAATTTATTCGTAGTTGTACAAAGAAGATTACTAATTATATTTTTATTTTAGTTTTGAAAAGTTAAAAGAGTATAGTGTACCATCTCAAGTAAACAGTGCATCACTTCATCCTGATCAATCAGTTTTTGTATGTGGTGGAGATGATTTTAAAATGTATAAATTTGACTATGAAACTGGTTCAGAAATCGGTAATTAATATTTACAATTATATTTATAAAATTTTATGTTTTTTATATTCTAATGTTTTAACTCTGCAAAATAGAATACCATAACAGCTAAAAAGTATTATTAGTTATTTGAATATTGCCTATACACTCATCCTAAAAGAACTCTTGATAGGTAGTTGATCATATTCAGAACAATCTGGGAAACTCTCTAACACCTATGCTGATGTGGGTTTCCAGAAGTGCAATGTCTATCACCCATTATTCAATAATAACTTAGATTAAATTTTGAATCTTGTCCCTAGAGCTTAGTCTGACTACTTATGAGTAAACATTCCATATTTATAATATTTTAATGCTTAAAACAATTATTTTTTTTGAGCATTTAATGTACAAAATAGTATCTTATACAATCTGAGTGAAAACTTAAAATACCTGTAAAAAGTTTTAGGAAAATGGAAAAATCTTAATTTTATTCACAATGTTCTTAAATATAAGCAAAATATTCATTAAATGTTATAGAACATTCATATCAATATATTTATAAACCTGAGTAAAAACCTTAAGGTCAACATAGAAAATAATTATAAGAAAAAATTAGAAACTTTTAAAAATTCCATAAGGAAATATTTCTTTTTTTTTTTTTTTGAAAAAGTTAGGAATTTGTTATGATTTATATATATATATCTTTGATTGTAGCTTTCATATAAAAAAGCTTTTCCATTTGCATAAATTCTTTTAATTTCATCATTTAATTTCTCTAGTTAGTTAGATTAATGTCTGAAGATAGCTTGTTATTTCTAAATTTTTGGAACCAATTTTTTTGTACTTTTATTTAAATGGATAAATGCATTATCTTGCTCATATTCCCGGTTTTCTACAGCAAGAAATTCAGCCAATTGGCAAAAGATGACTTGATAAAACACTTAAATGTGCTTAAAAATTAATTTTACTCATAAAAATTGTCTACTTTTGTGAGCAAAATGTCCTTAATTTATCACAGAACTTCCACTTAATTGTCATTTAAAGAATATCGTTTTTTCTTTTCTTATATTAAGATAATAGTATTTCCATTAGTCTGTTTTGTCTTGCTCCTCGCCCAGAAAAAAATTATTTCTGCTTTCCTATAAGAAAAATTATTTCTATACTTATATTGTGATTTTCTTATAGAAAGTCAAATGTCCACTGAGGCTTAACCAGTTTTGCTGTATTAATGTAACTTTCAAAACTTCTAATTGTGTTTTGCATCATTTTATGATGAGTTTAAAACCTGTAATCTGAATAAGTTTCCCAGATTGATATTTTTCAGTATATGCAAGTTTGCAAATTCATCTTCCGCATTCTTTTTTGCCGTAATTGTTTTTCAGTTTTGAAACACTGACTGCTCATTTTTTTGTTGAATAAAATACTTCATCCTGCATTTTATTTACTGTTCTTGTTAACTTCTCTATCTTCGCAGAACACCAATTTTCAAAAGATATATGACAAATTGGGAAGTTGTCACAATTTTAATTATTGCAGTAATATTTAAGATAATATCTGTATTGATTTTTATGCAATTACTAGTTGCCTATTAAAACTTTAACTGAGGCTGAAATTTCAACTTTATATTCTGCCTTTTTCCAATAAACTATGTATAAATAAATACTATTTGCATTATTTCTTTGTAATGAATTTTAATATTTTATAGTAAATTACTTTAATATTGTTTTTTTTTATATATTTTTTTCTGACTAATACGTTCAGTTTACAATTTTTAAAACATTTGTTAATAATTCATCACCTTTCCTGTCCCAGTATAGTTATAGAAAGGCAAAGAAAATACAAAAAAATTTAGTTACACAAAAAATATTTTATTTGAATCAATATTGCTATTATGGATAAAATTAATATTGCAAATAAAAGCAACCATTTAATATAGATTAAATTATCAATACTATTTGTGCTGTTACCTGGAAAATATTCAGAAAGGTAAATTTACTTGTTTCTGACTTCAAATAATCATTAAATATCTAATTTTATTATTAAGCTTAATTAATTATGTTATGCTTAGATTTGTGTGAAAATAGTTTAAAATCATTATTAATTGCAAACTATCATTTTTCTTTCCTCTCATAAATTTGAATTTTCTTCATGTGATAATGATTTGTATATGTTTATACAAATTTATATTCATTTGTTAAATTTCTATATTATGATTGTAATTCTTATAACATAAGAATGTATGAGTTAGTGAAATTGTTGAGTTATTCATTATTAATGAGTTATTCAGTTCTAACAATGAAAAAAATTTTACATAAAAGAAAAATATTCACAATGTTTTTTTACTTTTTTAAAGCATAAAATTGATGAAAAAAAGATTAAAAAACAAAATCCTGAAATAATCATTAATTAATAATTAAATTTAATGTAATTAAATATTTTAGATATTAATAATTCACTCAGAATCATTAATGAAAGATTAATATTTGCTGAAAAAAACTATAAAATTAAAATCCTGTTTCTTATAATTTTTTACAATTTTTTACCTCAGAATCATTCAAAGGTCATTTTGGACCAGTCCATTGTGTTCAATTTTCTCCTGATGGTGAACTATATGCCAGTGGTAGTGAAGACGGAACCCTGCGTCTATGGCAGACAATTGTTGGTAAAACTTATGGACTTTGGAAGTGTGTGATGCCTGGTGATTTAGCAGCAAATGAAGTATCGGATATCACTAGTGAAGCAAGTGTTGTTAAAGCTGAAGGGTAGTTTTTGATCTATTCAATATGCATGTGGGACTAAATGTATGTGGGACCATGCAGAAATTGTATTAAAAAATGTGTGTGATAACTAAGCTGCATTTGCATATATGAAAGTGTATTTATACTGAATTTTGGAAACTGAAAGTTTATAAAACATTGCAAATCAATAAAATGAAAATTTTAAATTATGTATCGTTATAATGTATAAAATAATGTAAATCTTTATGAATTATATAATTTTAAATTTAGATATTTATTATTTTACCATTTAATGTTATAGATCAGTTAAATTTCTTACCAAATTTATGTAGATTTAATAATAAGATAATTTACTTATTCTCAAAAGCTTCTATTTGTTTAAATTAGGAAATCTGAGGAATGTGAATCATCTTATTTACTCATATTTTACATGTAATTTGATTGAAAAATCACAATAAATTAATAAGAAATTGTGTAATTGCTTGATTATTCTTTTGTTTTCACATATACTAGATATGTTTATGAATAAATATAACTATTTTTATTACTATGTAAACAAATGTAATACAAATATAGTATTTTTTACCTATTTGTTTGATTCCACAAATGCTACTTTGAACTTTTTTTCAGTGACATTTTACTTTTGAAAATACATGTTCCACAACACATAACTGCAGAATTAAAACTATATTAATATGCTCTATACAATTATAATAGTTATCAAAATGCAGCTACATATGAGCAAAGATATAAAGCATGCATACATTTTTCTAAAACTTTTTCAAAAATATATAGTGTGTTCACAAATTTTTTTAAAACATGCACATTTTAAATTTAAAGATCATATACTGTAAATAAATATTTAGAAAATTAATTTCCAAAGTAGATATATAAAAATAAATTTCTAGCTTTTTTATACAAAGTGAAAAAAATATTATAAGTTAAATAACAATAACCAGATATATATTTCACACAAAATAGTAATTAATCATTCACATAGGTGTACGTATCTTCATATTTCAAATTATACAGGGTGGTTAAAATTAAACGCTCAGTACTCAGAGACTCATAGCTCCGGTTCTACTGAAAGGATCCGAATGAAATTTAAAATATACGTTATGTTGAACATGCGCTCGAGGTTTTTGCAATAAAAAAAGGTTAAAATTCTCGCCAATAGATGGCGCTGTACTGCGAAATCCATATGCAAATGAATAGCGACTGTAAATCCTTCGTCCGCAGTGAACATGCCGCTGAACACGAAGGAACGCGTACTGATCGTAAAACTGTTTTATCAGAATGGGAGCAATGCTTCGGCAGCTCTCCGTGCTTATCGGCGGATGAAGAACTTAAGAAGAGGCCCCATGACCAGCAGAGCCGTTAAACGCATGATTCGGAAATTTGACGAAACCGGTTCCTGGATGTTGCTCCAGGAAGAGGACGACGTGCAACACGGCCGGCAACTGTAGATGAAGTTGCAATTGCTGCAGCTGCAAGTTCTTCCAATGTGTCTGTAAGTGGCCGCTCAATAGCACGAACACTGAATATTCCATGGGCAACTGTGCGTATGATTTAACGCAAAATTTTGAAGCTCTACCCGTACAAGATGCATTTCGTGCAACAGTTGAAACCTCACGACCACTCTGCACGTCTGGATTTTGCCTTGTCTTTTCTGGCGAGGATGCAAGTGGATGACAACTGGCCGTCGCATATCTTATGGACAGACGAGGCTCATTTTCATTTAGATGGTGCTGTGAACACGCAGAACTGCCGTATATGGGGTTCCACCAATCCTCATGCCATGCAACAACAGCCGCTACATTCCCCATACGTCACCGCATGGTGTGGCTTCACAGCGAACTTCATTTTGGGCACGTGCTTCTTCGAGGAAGTTAGAGGGAACAGGTTTGTTCGGTGTACCGTCACCAGTGACCGCTATGCTAGACTCATGGAAGAACATGTTGTCCGGTCGTTAAGGCAACGAGATTGTTTGGCCACCACAGTCTTCATGCAAGATGGAGCAACTGCTCATACGGCGCGACGTGTGAAGACTGATTCAAGCTCACTTCCCTGATGAACGCGTCATCTCGCGGACTTTCCCAATTGCCTGGCCAGCAAGGTCTCCAGATCTAAACCATTGCGACTTCTGGCTGTGGGGTTTTCTCAAAGATCGCGTCTACCAAGGAAGCGGAAGCAGAGTTGAAAGCGTCTATCGTACGCCACGTCTCACTAATTCATCCCGATATGTTGCGTGCGGTAGTTGAACACGCGATCGTACGCTTTCAGCATATTGTTGACCGACAAGGTATGCACGTAGAGCATACGGGTGTGTAATTCAATAAATCTTCCCTTATTATTTGAATTTTTAGTGTTATCTTTCTTCTTACGTCATTACAGCGCCATCTATTGGCGAAAATTTTAACCTTTTTTATTGCAAAAACCTTGAGCGCATGTTCTACATAACGTATATTTTAAATTTCATTCGGATCCGTTCAGTAGAACCGGAGCTATGAGCCTCTAAGTACTGTGCGTTTAATTTTAACCACCCTGTATAATAATTATCTATTTTTGCGAATTTTTTTTTTCTTTGTTTACTTTTATTCAAACACAATGAAACTGAGTTGGGTGCTCCCAAGCATAGAAATAAGATATTTTAAAATGACCAAATTTCTCTTGAGGTTGAATCAATAACCCTTTCTGGAGTTTCACATATTTTTATGCAAGATAGTTTTCCTTTGATTACTATTTCTTTTGAAGAAGCAATTTTTAATATAATTTTGTTTCAAGTGCAAAAATAAAACTTGAGGACAGAAACAGAAATTTAGAAATTCAACATCGCACTTCCATTCAATCAAAATTCAAGTTTTTTCTCCCAAAATCGACTTTTCAGCTTCTTTTTATGAAACTTTCTATATATACACACATTGCCAGAAAAAATGGGTACAAACGTGGAGTAAACATTCTACAGAGAATAAATGTACATTACTGAGTCACAATATTAATTCTATTTTTATGTATAAAGCTTTTCCATAACAACTCCTTAAATTCAGGAACAATTTCAGAAAGATAGCACTCATTGCTTAAAAGTAATAATAATTAAAAATTACCCAAAAAGTTATCAGAAAAAGTTTGCGTTCAGGTACAAATTACAAAGATATTTGCAAATTAATCTTAATATTTTTTGCATCTGTGAGCTTGTATCAAATGAAATATTGTCTATTTATATTTTAATACTTATTCATTTTAACTCTGGTAGTAATACAATAAATAGAATAAAAAACTTTGTTTTGTTGATATGATACATTAGTACTTGCAAACTAGTAAACTTAAAATGGATTCTAAAGGAAAAGAGATTGTTCCGAACGAAAAGAATATAATTTTTTTTTATCTTAAGACAAAGGAATGAAGGTGAAACTTTTCAAGCAATTAGATAGATAGTTTGAAGAACTCATTCTTCTATCCAGAGTAATCAGTATTTATAAAAATTCATCACAATCTTTTATCTTAAAGCCTCAGAGTACCCAACCATCTAAGCTGACAACGAGAAAAGATATGCAGCCTGAAATCCGTACATTTAAATCCATAGATTACTGCATCTCAAATAGCACATGATATTAGAGAAAGGTTTAAAAATCTCTTCATGAAGATACAATTCAAAAAATTCTTAAGAATCTTGCTATCACCACCGTGTAGCTCTTAGAAAGCCATGTATTTAAACTGCCAATTAGCAAAAATGCTTAAATTTTTACAGTAAGTATGTTAATAAACCTGCGTTTTTTTTATGAAAGCTAGTTTTTGTATATTTGGCATTAAAGGGTGTAAACTGGTGTGGAGAAAACAAGGTACGGCTTTTGAGAAGCTAAATTTTGTGTCTACAGTTAAACGCGGTGAACGTGGCGTAATGATTTGGGGATGCATGGCAGCAAGTGGAGTAGATTGATTAACTTTTATAGACACCACATTAGATCATATAGGAGATCTAAATATATTAAAAGAAAATTTAAAGCAGAGTGCATAAGATTTTAACCTTGTAGATGACTTGGTTTCAACAAGACTATGATCAAAAACACACTGCTCTGGTAAAGTAAAGCTCTAGGGGTTGTAAAATATAAGTTGCATACTCCTCAACAATCACCATACTTAAACTCCAATGAGCATTTATGGGACTTATTGGAACGCGCGCGCAACATTCGGCAACAACAATACAGAAAGATATGCTAAAAAGAGTATGATGGAATTCTCTGCAGAATGTTTCCTGTTCGTTTGTGCAGACTTTTTCTGGCAAATGTATATAGTTCAATTACATATTCCTGTGCATATCAAATAGATTTATTTCTGTACAAAGTAGCCAGACGAATTTGTTTCGGTAAGTATTAAGCACACGATTTTTTATTTTTATTTATTTATTACATTACATATATTCAGACTTGTATGCTTGATTCTTGAGATCCACTTGTAAGTCTTCGTCGATAATAGGACAAATAGCACAATGACAGATGTACAACCACAGAAGATAACGAAGAAAACACCCAGGGCCACGGTGGGAATCGAACCCACACTCCTACGCTCTCAAGCGATTAGCGGAGTGATACTTTGACCACTCAGCCACGGAGCGCCCACGATTTTTTTAAAGTCTGAAAAGAAAGAAGTAAATGAATAGAAAATATTTTTCACTTAATAAGGGACTTAAAGAAAATATGATTAAACTTGAAACAAATGAGAAACATAATTTGTGCGTTCGTGTAGAACCGCACAATAATTTAGAAATAAATGTTATCTCGTTAATTGATGGAATCAGTGACAGATAATGATAGAATAAATATGGCAATATTTTGGACCTTAGCAGATGGAGTAAGTTGACTGAGGTCTAGCATATATTTTGTTCACTTATATTTATTTGTCTCCTGCAACGATATTTGATTAATATATATTTCTCTTATCTTCGAAAATTAATGTAATGAAAAATATTACATAAAATTTTTCGTTGTGTGTGTGTGTAAATATTAATGTAAAATTAAAAAATATAAAAATATTACATAGAATATTTTAAGTAAAGTAAATGATAGAAATAAAAAGCATATTGAATGATATAAGCTTATAAAAAATACTGAGTTTATCATGAGTAAAAATAATTTTGAAAATATGCTAATCTAGCAAAATCCTTATAAAACTTTGATAATAATACTACGAAAGGAGTACTGAAAAACATGGTAAAATTCCTTTAGATTCCGAATCTGGAAATTCATTACTATTTGTTATCTCAGGAACTATATCCTTTTTCTTCGTTATCAGCAAAAATAAGAAAATAATATGTCCTTCTAAACAGTGTTCGTAATACTTGGAAGTTTCCATTCATCAAACATTTTGGATGATAAGTCTGATAAAGTTGGAAATTTTTGCTTGCTATATAGAAGATGCTCGTTTTTACGAACTAGTGACTAGTTCCTACCATGACACTATAGACACAAAGATAATTTTAATTCCTATTTACAAACTAAATTTTTGGAAAATCCCTCATTTTTGCGAAATTTCTTTTTTGTGAAACAGTTCTTAAGTTATTTTTATTTATTTATCTATTTTTTTATGACCTTATATATGTATATTCAACTTTTTTTAAATTTGATTTCGTTTTTATGTGACACCTAAAAACTTCATTTTTTCTTCAATAGTGAAGTGACACGTGCAGGTATTCCAGACATTGTGGGAATAATAATCGAAGACACGTGGATATCAGACATTTGATGGGAAAAAACTGCGCTGTCAAATTCGACCCTTCTCCTGCACGTTCATGAGAACATAGAAAGGAAGTAAAACTCTTTATAATGCTTGAGGTTTGCTGCTATGTAGTTGGTTTCATCTGAACAATTTAATTTATTAAGTTTCCTCTCGTGAGAGGGAGACAGGGCCGACTCTGTTGAGGAATTTCAGTTATGTCGTAGTTGAAGGGACGAACGTGTTTATTAGACAAATTTGAAAGGAAGTAGATGAGAAACTTTAAATAAGACAAACATTGGCAAAAAATATGGAATTCTAAAGTATAGTCTCTTGAAAATCGGGAAAGAATCCTTTAGAAAAAGAAACAGTAACAACAAAAGTGCTCAAAAACTACCTCTGCTGCATATCATGTTAACATTAAAATTTGGATGACTGGGAACATTTACGAAAATTGGATGATAGACATTGATTGACGTTTCTATCAGGACATCGTATAATTCTTCTAATGTGGATGACTGACTCTTTTGAAATCTTCCTTGACTGACTGCATCTGCTCACTTTAAAATGCCAGATCTAGAAAGGATTTGTGTGGAGTTTTTCCAGCCTAATCTAACTTCTGTCCCATGGATCAAGGCATAATCAATAGCATCAAGCTTAAATACCGTAAGGTTTGAAAAGTGTGTGTATATATATATATATATCTATATATATATATATATAAATATATATATATATATATATATATATATATATATATATATATATATATATATATATATATATATATATATATATATATATATATATATATCAGTTTTAGCATTTAAATGTGACCTTAAGGACATATTGAATTCAATATAAACTATATTCAATGTATTGCGCTATTAATGATTTTTTTTTTTTTTTTTGTAAATTAGAGTTTTTTTAAGACATGTATAATCTTAAATCTCAACCATGTGCATATTTTCTTTTATTTAATATTTATTGGAATATAATTTTATTGGGATTTTATAATATTTATTGGGATATTATTTCAAGCAAGCAGGAGCATCCGTCCCTTTAGGAATGTACAATGTTAAAAGTTTAATGTACTTAGTTGACTTTTTAATTTTTTGTTTTTACAGTTTTGGTTTATTTTATTATGGTTTATTAATAAAAATTTCACAATTTGATTACAATTAATAGTTTGATTCGATTAACTGGGTACATTTTATGTGTTCTTATATGACAATTTTTTTATAAATATATTTAACACATAAAAAATTCTATTAGTAGTCCTCTCGAGATTTATATTATGAATTTAACTGTCCGTCTAATCAAAAAGTTTGGCGACCAAGGTTTCTATTTTTCTCAAATTGCATATTTTATTAATTTAAAGTTTCTTTTTAAATAAAAAAAAAATTGTTCTTCATGTTTTGTTTCGATATGTGGACATCTAAAAACATTAGTAAGGTTAATTTATTATACGAATGTATTTTAATATCTATTTATTTTCTTACAAATACTGTGATAATGTGAAATATAAAATCGCAATAATTTTGTTTTGATATTATGTAAAATCTACTTTGAAACATAAAAATGATTTATAAATACATTTGAAATAAATATTTAAGTTTCACATGAATGCCAATTTGTATAAAATTTGCTTATTTTCATTTCAGTCATTTATATAGGTATTATTTTTCATATAAGATGACATCATATAAGAATAGTCCATCAAATGGTATTATACATAAAATTTACAGAGAAAACTGGAATCCTATTTTTAATATCATTATGTTTCTCTCAAACTGAAACCCTCATTACAATATGATGTGACTAGGTTTTATATATGTTTGAAAGTGCCTTGGAGGCAATGTACATCATACGTACGATATGAAATTTCTTTAATTTCGGCAATTTATTCCCAAGTTGTTCAGTCATGGAAATCTATAACTTTAAACATCACAGTTAAAATTTATGATATTTATTTTGAAGAATTTTGGTCGTTAATAAAAATATATCTTTCTTGAACGCAAATAATTCTGAAATATATTTCTATTATTATATTTGTTAACTCAGGATCAAATTTACGGTACGGTCACCCTTGGCGCGTTTTTTTAGCGCTAAATTTGGCGAAAATGTTTCGGGAAACCCAGCAAGCTAGTACTTTGGCAACCCTATTTGTCATTAATTTCTCATGAAAATTTACCGATTTAAATTCATTAATATAAAATTTAATCAAAAATTTTATGGATAAATTAACATATCAACTTTATTATTTTACCATTGATGTTTGAAATCAATAAACCTGGGTTTTTTTTTATTAATTTTGTAAAATTAGTTAAGCATATTGGTATGAAATATTATTATGTAACTATTTCTGCCATTTTCCTCCCGTCGTTTTCCCGATCGGAAATTCGCCGTACGGTCACCCTTGGTGACTTTTTGAAAATTTCGCCTAGGGTGACCGTACGGTAAATTTTTATCAATTCATGTTCACTCATAAAATTTTAAATAATCTGTTTCTCACATAAATCACTCTAGCAATTTTCTATGTGCACCTAATAAGTGAATAATGTGATTTCATTAATAAAGTATCATAACAATTGAATGTCTTAGTATAAAAAATTTATAAAATAAAAATATCAATTATCTATCGAATGAGAAATATATCTGATGAATATTCTAATAAACTTTTATAATATTTATTTCTTGGAATTTATAACTGGTCAAAAATTTACTAAAATTATAATTGGTTGGCATAAGCAAGATATCTTTATTCGTAAATCTCCAAGACAACAAATGAATGTGTAAATGTAACCTAACACAACAATGAAAATAAAAATCTAGATAGATTGCTCTATAAATAGAAGTATAATTAAAAAATATGAGTAAAATGTCAAAATTTGCTCGAAGAGTTGATCAGTTAGATTCTATTTTCTTAGATGATGAATTATCATCATTACTAACGACTCATTATCGGAAATCTTTTAAGTATTTATCAAACTCAGTTGTAACTGGCATAGGTCCTGAATTGGATATACTGTTTAAATTTCTCTTCAAATATCTTCCTCTTCGAACTTTTGGGAGTACATTCGGCCAGAACCTATTCCAACTTCAATATCGAAATGCTTATGATAACAAACCAGCAACAAACAACAAACTTGCTATTTTTGCATTCGCCAGCATTTGCATTCCTTGGTTTTGGGAAAGAATAGTGCGACGATATCTCATTATTCCAGGATCAGAACGTAATATAAGTGCTATCGATATTACCTATACTTTCGAACAAAATTTTGATGCCTTGTATAAAATCTTGACTTTGATTAACTTTTGTATATTCTTACAAAAAGGTAAATTTCCATCAATTTTGGAACGAATTTTTAAAATAAGGCCTCTATATTCAGCTCCTCAGGATATACGCCGTGTAATGGATGATAATGTTCACAGAGAGCTACTCTGGTATGGTATGTCAGAGTTTTTGGGTTTTATCTTACCTTTAATAAACTTTCATAAAATAAAAGGTTTTGTGCAACGAACTTTCTTATCAAGATCTTATAAGCACTACAGAAAGTTTTTTCTCCAAGATAATGAATGTCAAATTTGTGGTGGAATTCCTAACTTCCCATACACTATAGGATGTTCTCATGTATTTTGCTATTATTGCATAGCTAGTATTGTCATGGCAGACCCACAATATTTGTGTTTTGATTGTGGTGTGAAAGCTGATGGCTTAGAAAACATAAAACCATTGTCTGCTAATAAAACGTTAAAGTAATTAAGTTAATAATGGTTTTGTTTAACATTCTATAAATTATAAAAAAATAAGATACATATTATTTATAACATGTCAAATATAGACATGGGTTCGAAAGCTATACTTCATATATTTATCTATAGATGTTGATTGTTAAAACTGTATATATACTTGTAATAATTTTATCTATGAATATATAGTATTAATTAAATGTTGTGAAATTGTCAACATATTGCGATGTTTTATTTTAGTGAAATCCTGCAGATTCATTAGCCTCTATCTTCTTGACAATCAATTGTGTTTTTTTAGTGAAATCATGATTGATTAATTAGTTTTTATACTCATATTTTAAAATGTTTGTAATAAGTTATATATACACAGTAGTAGTAATATTTTTCTTAAAATTTTTTGTCAAAACATTGTTCAGCTTGCATTTTATATTGGGATAATTATAAATGTTAATTTTCTATAGACAGTTTCTTTTTACAAACATATGTTAATTAATATGAAACACTTATTCAAAATAGTACATTTTAGGCTTATAAAATATTTGTTTTTAAAACATTCATTTAAACTTTTTAAAGATATTTAGTATGAATTATTAGCCCACTATTAATTAACACTAAAAAAAAGAAGGACTTGAAGAAAATAAAGAGTAAAATTTTTATTTTAATTTAGAAGAGAAATTTTAATCACAAACTGATAGGAAAAGGCAGCTGGGACATGTTAAATAGGTCTTGGTTGCAATATCCTCCAAGTCCAATGATACCTTTAACAGTGGCAGGTCAGGTATTGGAGGGTCTTCTGCTTGATCCCTGCTTCTAAATTCCAAAGACTCCAACTTGGGTGTTGCCATCTAACTCGTAAAGCCCAACTCTGGGCTAGGGACAGGAAAGTATGATAGTGCAACAACAAATTGATTGGAAAAGAGAAATATTTATATCACTTTAGCAGTTCTGATTTGGGTAAAACATCATGGAACTGTGTGGGTTTGTCGCAGTTATCTTGCCAACCTAAATTACATGACTACATGCAATATTGGGTTACCAAATACGGATGACGCTCAATCTTCAATTTTATAACTGCTATTTTAAATTTCAAATATTTCATTAGAATTACTTACTACAGAAATATTAAATTGCTAATAACTAGAAACTAATTTTTACAATATTACATAATAAAAAACAAATATAAATTAAGTAAGCAGTCTACAATAAGTTATGTGCCTGGTCAATAAAACTAAAAGTGCCCACCTTAAAAGAACTGCAGCGTAGCACAATTTACCTTAAAGACAACTGGACGATATAGCAAAATTTGTAATGTAAACAAAGTATATTTTTAGGAAAACTTGAATTTTAAATAATCGGACAGTGATGCCTACTTTAAAAAACCTCAGTGTAGCACACAGAAACAACCAAAGGGTTACTAACACACAAAACAAATTTCACACATGTACATGATCCATGTTACATTATACAAAAAAAAAAAAAAAAAAAATTCCGACTTGTCAAACCTGTTTGCCGCATTTTGTTGACAACACTTAATGGTAGTCTTCAGTCTTGATTTGTTTGTTTATTGCTCACCTGTCATTTTTACACTAGAGCTAAGTAGACCAGGTCCTAAATTGTAAATTCCAAACTGCTGCAAATATCTAAACCTATGGGAAGTTGGAATTTGAACTTACAAACTGTTGAACTGAAATCCAGAGCACTAATCATTCAGCTGCAGCTAGGCTCAAGCAGTTCTGATCCTCACATTTTTATATGAATCGTAAAATTCCTGAATAATGCTCTAGAATGGCAATTGATTATAATTAAGAGACTCTAGATATCAATCATGTGATTTGATGCTGTGTTTTATCCAAATGGGTTGTGGCAATAAGGAAAAATATTATGGCCTGTTTCAATACATAGGAGCACTTTATTTTTGTAGTGTATCATGCCAAAACTGTTAAATTAGTAAACTTCACAATATTAAGAACAATTTTAGCCATAATACAGTTTTAGATATTCTTTTTTATATGCTTAGAAAATGATTGCTTAATAGGATAACTAGACAATGGAAATTTCTGAGCCTTAACTAATCCAAATGTAAAAATAAAATTCCTTATTGTTAATGAGGAAGAATAAAAATAAGTAAAACTACATGCATGTAAATTACTGAATTAAGTTTAAAGAGAGGAGGGGAATTATAATAAAATTGTGAAATTTTTTTTATAATAGATTAACAAAATGTGAATATTTCAAATTACAAACCAAAAAAGAAAAGTAATGAATTTGAATTCTGATTTTAAATCAAATAGGTAATTAAGTAAAGTTTTTATGAAAGTCAAAAGTGAGTAAAAAAATACTAGCTTTCATTAATTGCTGAACACATAAATATTCAAACACCATAACATCTAAAAAAATTTACAATTAAACATAAAGAATATATTTTATAATGATTGCCATATTTTTTAACACCTTGGGTAGGGCAAATTAGGAGGAAAAAGTAGAATAAACATTATAATTTTCTTACTCTTATTTCCAATATCCAGTTATTAGGATTTTACCTTTTACAGAACTACAAGGGTTAGAAGTAAACACATTTTGCATAATGGGTTTGGTTTGGTTGTCGCTCAACGGTCATTTTTTGCACAAGAGGGCTAATTAGACCGGGACTTTCGGTTTAAAGTGGAATCCGAACCACTACAAACATCCATGCCCAAGGTGGTTTTGCATAATGGGGCATCCTGTGGGCAAGCCATTGTGACCCTGAAAGTGGATCCTCCTAATTTGAAGCAAGACCAAGCAGAAAATTCCTAGACATTGCCTGCCATGTCCAGAGGCATTGTCACCTACCTAAATATATTTTACATACTTCAGCTGTTATTAATTGAATATAATTTATCTTGGGTTAGATTCAGATTCAAACTCACTACCTTCTTGATAATGATGATGATGCCACCCATAATCAACATGGACACTATTTTCACTGTATATATTGCTCAAGTTTTTTTAAATTTGTGTAGGGTCTAAATATAAATTTTTTTCTCAAATAAATGAAAACATTTTATTATACAATCTCAATTGTAGTTTTCTGTCACACAATCAGAAAATTATAAATTTCTTGATTGTGTAATCAGAAAAAAGAGAGAAATTATTTTTGTAATGTTTTCTGTGTAACAGTAAAATTCGTAAACTGTGACACACAGTCAGAAAATTAGATTGTTTAATGATTGAACCAGAAACTAATAATTCGCATTATGTCAATTATCTGATGACAATCAAAAAAAAAAAAAATTGGTTGCAAAATGTTTAAATGATATACCTTACAATGGTTTAATTCTAACAAGCTTATTATATATGCAATTGGAACAGTTACATTTTTCATGAAAATTATAAGTACTGTTATTGCACAAAACTAAAATATAACAACTATAACTATTTAGTTTTTTAATTATATTCTGAGATAAATATTCTTGGTATAATAAAACAATTAAAATGCATATTATTTAAATATTTGAAATCAGTATCAATATTCAGTAGTAATATATTCAAATATAATGCATCTTTCTTAATTCTTTTTTTATATTTTATCAGAAAGCTTATCACAGCTAAATCTAAAATTAATTGCTTTCACAAAATATTTCTTGCTGTAAATTCTCTTCTCCTGACTAGGCAGTTTCATTAATGAGGGCAAATCTCTAAGAGTGCTTTTTTGGAAGTTTTATTAAAATGTCATCAGATTTTATCTTCTTTAAAATGTCCAGAGTCATCAGCATGGAAGAGTGAGATATGGATTTAATTAATGAACTAAGATAAAGGCAGATTTAAAATGTATTACAAAGTAAATTGAGTGTTGCATCCACATTTATAAGTCATTGTGATTTGACATAATCACAGTTTTGTTACATAAATAATTATAAACACTTTAAATCTATGTGTTATGTCTAATTTACTTTAACGACATTGCACAAAATGACCATGCTGGTAGACACTACCCTTATAGCCCTACAAAAAATTTTTTTAAGATAAACAAAATTTATTATTTGATATACACTGTTGCGAAACTTGATTACATTCTACCCAGTCGGGTTTTTTTTTTAAAACTTTTTGTGACCATTTGAACTATTTTTATTTTATAAGTCCTTAATATAAGTGTAGCTGTTTATTGTGAATATCTTGAATTCCTCTTCTATAAAAACTTTTCAAATGGAAAGTTAAATAATTAAAGCATTTTGAAAATAGGAGGAATATAAGAATATGTTCATAAATTCATTCTTCGAATGAGTCAGTATTTGCTATCAGCACAAAAGAATGGCTTTGAGGTAACTCTAATTATAAGTCCCTATGATTTTGCATAATCTCAGCTTGTTTCAGAAATTATTATAAACATTTTAAATCGATGGTCCATGTCATATATCCTTTAACAAAATGACCTTTCCCTAATGAGCCTTTTTTAAAAAAATTTTCAAGAAAATAAAATCCATAATTTAATATTAATTGTAAAGTTTGATAACATTCCATCCAGTACTTTTTTATGAGCACTTGAAGAATTTTTATTTTAAAAATTCCGAGTTTCTATAAATTTATTTGTAAAAATGATGCATATCTTAAATTTTTTTGTAAAAATTTTAAAGTTTCTAACTAAACAAAAATTTAAATGCAATGACATATTTTTTAATTTTACTGGGATGACTTTGCATTTATTTTATGAAATAATAAAAGAAATATTTTGGAGTATGCAGTAAATTTTGATGCAAACTTTTTTCAGTTACTATGATTGATATTGGACTTTAAAAGTTTTTACACACATAATATAGTTTAAATAATAATTTTATTTTTATGTGAACAGTCATAAATTCAGCAATTTACCCTTTAGTTTAATTACATTAGTTATAAAAATCACAAATAAAAGGAATCTATATGTGTAATATATATAGTATTTTTGTTTAAAATTTTATAATTATAGGATGAAATAAAATTTTGGAATGTTTTAGGGTTCGTTTGTTGCTTAGTGTTTAAATAAGGCGGCTAATTTAGCTGCATCTGCAATTTAAAAGTAATTCTAAATTGCAATAGATTTCAATATTTGAAATAGAAATCAAAACATAGAGTTGAAGTGGAAAGTGCTGACCATTCATTTTAGAGAAATTAGAAGGATATACCATTAAAAATATGAGGACGAAACAGTAAAAATAATAAATATCATCTAAGGATCTGCTATTAAGAATAAACTGACCAAATTTAGTTTCCAAAGAAAGTTGGTTTTAATATTTCTTCACATAGTTTTTATCATTTATAAAGTTAAATGAGTATTAATAATTTATCAAAAGTTATCAAGTAAATATCAGACAAATAAATAGTATATAATAAAGTTTTGAATTTCTAATTTTTTCAGGTTTAAAATAGCAATTTATATATTGCTAAACAGTTGGAGAAATAGCTTCCAAAGAAGCCTATTAAAAATACTGTTATTATAACTTGCAGGGTAAAAAATTGTGAAAGTCTAGACACATAAACCATAGTACTCAACAAGAACAAAAATGTTTTATCATACATAAAACAGAACAATTGGTATTCTGCATTGAAAGATCAGGTTTTTAAGTAGTACACCTAAGTGAGTGATTTTTTATGCATCCAGAGCAAGGTGGGCATTGAGGAGACTAAATTAATCAGTGAACCACCACACGATTTTGAAATGAACACCTCAGACCATAGATAGAGATATTAAATTTTTTAAGTCATGTCCTCCTCTATTTCAATTAGGAATTTTTGAGAAGAAAACAAAATATACACAAGTTTTATACTTCTTCCTGAATTGTAGTATTTTTAATTTTAATAACTTAAACTATAAAGGTAAGATTTTTTTTGCATGCTTGCTAGAATCAATATGGACACATACTTTATATATATGTATAATATTAAGAAAAAGTTTAAGGAAGTTATTTTTCTTTCTTTGAATTTTGTACATATAATCACATACAATATAGAAAATTCTATGTATAACAGTAGAAAACTGATTTTTATTTGCAGTATTACATATTGCTATTTATTTAAGTGCAAAAATATGTTTTCATGCAAACTAGTAAGATAAAATAACATCAATTAATAATTAAAAACTTTTATCAGATAGCAATAACAACACATTTATTGTCTACAGATAATTCCATACTTTTACAAAACATAACTCTTGCATTGAATAATTTTTTTATTCGTCTGATTCAAAAGTATAATACACATGTCCAGAATAAGGAAACTGTTTTGGAATCTGAAAGGAACAATATATTAATTATATTCACTGTTTGAAATTAACTATTTTCACTGAAAGCAATTCTGATAATATATGCTAGATAATAATATTAATTCATTAATATTACACTATGAACAGCAGAGGTATAATTGATAGTAATTATAAGAGTCCTAAAGTAAGTAAACTTAATATAAGAAAAGCATTTATATGAATAGTTTTTAATGCACAGATAAGTGCATATTTTTGTTACTTAAAGTAAAAGATAATAAAAAATTAAAGTAATAAATTAAAAATACATTTAATCAGTTAAAAGCTTTGTACTTAATTCATATTCTGAAATAATCCTTTTCAAAGTAAATAAAAAAGAGAGAGATTTTCCTGAGCAATTAGTCTATTCCTCTTTTCAAATCTTATTAGATATCAAGGAATAGAGTTCAAAGAGACCAGTCTTTATATTTCTTTATTTAAAAAATAAATCTAAAGTTATGAAATAACTGATTAACAGAATAGCTATATAAACTATTTAGGCTAATAATGATAAAATGTTGTATCTTTAAAATTAAAAGGGGACATTTTTTTAAAATGAACACTATAACTTTATATTTAATGTATAAAGTAGGTAAAATCCATTTAATCTGTCTGAAAAAGAAAGAGATAATGGAGAACATATATTAAATATCCTGTTGATATATATATATATATATATAACAGGATATTTAAACACAAACTAAATTTTTAAATGCTACCAAAGAGAGTATTAATGAATAAATATTAAAAAATAATTATAATATAAAATACCAACATTTACAGTAGACATTAGAATATTGGAAACAATGCCATTCATACAGCATTTTTTAAATCAAAATAAATTAATACTTTAGAAAATTATTACAATCAAAAAGTTTAAAATTTATATATATATTTTTTAATGGTGATGAAATAAGATATTACAAAAAGAAAGCAATTGTTCAAACAGGTAATAACTTTAACTGCATGCCTTCAAAATATATTTGAACAGGAATAGCACAAATAGAATTTTTAAAAATGTCTAAATGAAATTTTTCTTCTGTGATTCTATAGGTACCCAAAACCCAGTGTGTGTGCAAATGCTATTGTCAAACTCTACAACTTCAAGAGCAATAGGATTTTTTCAAACCAAATTAATTCTTTGCAGATAAATACGCTAATGATCTTTGGGTAACTATTTCAAGACAAAACTACATTTTTTATCCTTGAATTTTCATTATTAACTTCATTTTTATACCCATGAAATAAGAAACTTCTTCAATCCCAGATAGTTATTAGTGAATGTAACTTAGTTTTCCACTACTTTTATTAGAATATATATATATATATATATATATATATATATATATATATATATATATATATATAGAGAGAGAGAGAGAGAGAGAGAGAGAGAGAGAAAATAAATAAGCAATAAAATATTAAAAAGGAGTTTTATGATGGAAATATAGAATACTTTGTAAGGAAAAGAATTCCCTCATTAAAATTGGTTTGTTTATTGTTCAACAATATTTTTCACATAAAATTTTTACAGTTCAAACAGGATTCTGAATCACTACATACATCTAATATAAAGGTAAAATTTAAACCAATCACTGAACACTAACCATTTGAAAACCTCATTACTTTGAAAATATGTAAAAGTATTGTGATAAGAATAACATAAATAAAGGAACATTCAATGAAAAGTCTTTTCTAATTCTTAAAATTTTGAATCTGTAATTTGAAGATTGTTTGATGTTTAAATGATCTGAAAGAATATTGAAAATATTTAGATAAAATAAAATTATGCAAAGAAAAGAGAATTATTCTTCTCTTTAATAATAAGACCTTCAAGTCAAGCAAATCTATAATATTGAATTACTATTTTTAGTTCACAACTCACACATCAGTTTTCAATATAATACAAAGTTTTAAATTAAAAGATTGCCCTTCAAACTGAGGGTTTTAAAAATTTATCAAGATTAATAAAATGAATATCAATATAGAAGTTGTTTTTTTCAATATTTCACTATGGAATAAAGTTAGAATATGTAATCAGTCATTAAATTCTTTATGTCACATGTTTTGTTGAATGAAATTGTGGAATTTTCGGATTAGCTTACATTGTATATATTAATGAGAATACAAAGGAAACTTAAAGAAAATTTCAGAAATGGAAAATCTAAATGGAAGAGGAAGTTAATACTAAGACAATTCCTTTGTGCTCGAGAGATTATTCAGCTGAGGGGAGAATATATATATATAATTTCTTTAATAGCCAAATCATTATCTCATTCTTTTTTTCAAGAACTAATTTTTCTCAGGAAGTTGTCAATTCATCAAACTACCAAAATAATTTCAATTTACCAGAAATACACTGTTTTTTTATATCAACAAACTTTAACAGAAATAAGTAATATTGATAATAAGTAATAATGAAACGTTTTCCCAGAGATTTGTGTAACTTAGAACCTCGAATGAGAAAGAAAACTGCTCTGGATCAAAAACTCATGATGGAAAAAAGCCAAATGTGAGATCAAGTCTGTTAAAACAAAACAGGTCGAACATATGGTTTCTCTTGGAGAAGATTACTTCACCTATGCAGCATGCTTCAAAAACTGTACCTATGCCCATATTCGGAAGTTTATTACAGACGCTGAAGGATGGTTAAAGCCGTCTTAAGATGGTAAGACAAAGACAAATGCTTAAAACAGATTATATTATGAATGATCAAAATATAAAACTGTAACAAGAAATGTTTAGAAAATGAAATTGTAAATTATACTCAAATTTACTTTTTTTTTATGACAGAAACACATTTAAATTCTGAACTAGTTCTATTTAATTTTGCAGTCAAATGAATTTTTTTATAATAAATTTATTTCAGAGCAAATATACATAGTTAGATTGACCTTTCTCAAAGCTATTGAAACCAATGATAATCACTTTTGTAAAGTTTTATTTTACAATTAAAATTAAAATTATGAAACTGAAATATGTATTACAGAATAATAAAGAAATATATGAACATGAATGCAAATAATAACGTAATGAAATAATCACTTACCATTTTAAGATCTACAGGTGCTGAAATATCATAATAGATTATAATAGTATATAAAGTGACACCACTTGCCAAGTAAAGAAATTGTTTCCATCTGAGAAATATGAAAAAAATCAAAGTTTATTCTAAAAAGTATCTAACAGAAAATATTTACATTTACTTTAAAATGAGAAATATTTTACGTTTATTAATTTTTATTCATACTAATTGAATATATGACAAAATATGAAATTTTAATCTTTAAAAAATGAAAATAACATTTATAATGTAAAATTTATTATCAGGAAGTTTATTCTATAAAATGTTTTGATGAATTCTATTTTGCTTAGAGTTTTCTGTCTGCACCAACCTATAACTTTTTATCTTTTAAAAATATATTACAAATACAAAGTGAATAAATTTTGTTGTATCAGTATTTATTACTATTAATGCTTGAGTCTAAATTAATGAAGGATTTCTTCTTCATCTTACCTATATATTTATTTTCAATTTACACAAAGTAGCAACTTCTCTAAATTAAATTAAGCTAATAAACCATAACATTAAGAATGCAGGCTAACTCCCCTTCCCCAAAGGTACATAAAATAATACGAACTAACTTCTTATATACTTCATTTTCAAAAATTTTTTTTACAAATATAGGTGTATCCAAAATAATTTACAATCCTTTATGCAGAATATTTTATGTTGAAATACAAATGAACAAATGTACAATAATAAATTTTTAGGTGGATGCAAAAATTTGTTGTTTTCAATTATTGCAATGTAACTCAACTTAATAAATATCATGTGGAAATTTTATGTTACACTATTCACATCAATATAAAATGGAAGTTAAGATATTTAAAATATTTTAAGACACTGTGCTAATTCTGAAAACAATCAATTAATATAAAAAATTATAAATTTATTATTGCATCAGTATTTCTGAAAAATTATTAAATTGGCATTTTGGGAAATAATTTAACAGGAAAAAAATATAAAGCATTACTATTTCTAAGCTGGTGGTCAAATAAAAATAATTTTTTATTAAAATGATGAAATTACAAGCATCAATTATTAAATTAACTTGCCTATCCTAATTTAATAGTTAAAAATTTCCTGCAATATATATTATAAAAAACAATCTCCATTAAATTCAGAATAGCTTATAAAATTCTCTCAACAATAAATTCCTTAAACTTTTCCCATGACTTAACATATGTTGATAAAATATATATCACCATATTGAAAAAAGAATTCCTCAAGGAATTTTTTAATGCCACTGGCTAGGACTAAGGAAATGAAATTCATTTGCCATCTTTGAGCTATGTTCATAACATGATTCATGCACAATACTTAATATATATATAAATTCCAAAGTTTTTTCTTTAAATCCTTCAAAGATTGTTAATACAGAGAGATTTAAAATTTGAGCAATTTCGGGGTTAACATTTTACAGTTATTGGGAAAACTTTTTTGTTGTATTCTTTAAGGTTAAAAGATTTAACAGTTTTCATGCCATTTAAAATGAATAAATCAAGCCACAGATAAATATTATCTATTTTGAACAAATATCAAACAATGTGCATTGAAAAGGTTAACTTTATCTTATTATTATAATTTCAAATGAAATGTCATCAATATGACAACATAGTTTGGCATGAAAGTTGGATACTCAATAATGATTTGCATTTATAGATTTTTTCTTTCATCTGTAACTAGTGGTTATTTGTGTTTACATAAGGCAAAAGAACTTTTATAACTTTTCAAGCAGTCCTTCACTAGTAGAAGATCTGAAAACAGTTTTAATTTCTCTGTAATCACTATGACAACAGAATAACTTTTTTTAATAATGGTAAATAGGTTTGTAATGATGAATGAATTATTTACTGAACTTTTATATTCATAATATAGGAAATTAACTAAAACCTTTTACTTCATTAAAAAAAATTGTCTCATGATCATTACACAGTTATATTCATTTAAAACCGTAATTATCTCTCCATAATTAAGCATATTAATTTTGAATTTTGCATAGTAAAAAAAATTATTTTTAACAGCAATCATAAAATATTTGGTTTTCTTTTACAACCCTTCATTTCTTTTAATTTTATTTTGAAACAGAAAAAAATATTGCAACTAAATGTTAATTGGAGAATATTAGTATTTTATACAAAGAAAATTTATTCATTAACATATTTAGTACTCTTATTTTTTAATGAAGCATTATAATTACATAAAAATATCAATATTTAACAATATTTAATGCAAATAGAGATTATGTGATGCTTATTAAGTTATAGCATCTATCAATTTAACAGTTAAATAAATTTTTATTAAATTTTAGTTTTTCTAGCATTAATAAAAATATTAAATTTTTAAATATTTTTTGAAAAAAAAATTCAATAACTTTTAAAGTCACTTTTATTTTACAGCACAGAAAATACGTAGTCAATATGCAAGTAAGAAAAAACAAACATAACACACATACAAAGATTCATTAGAAATAATAAATTCAAACTTGTTTTGTCACTCAATAATCATTTTTTACAACGAGGGTTAATTAAACTGGCATCTATGAATTAATATGGATTCTGTACTACTATGAACATTCAAACTTAAGATGGGATTCAAACTCATGAGCAGAGCATTAACCATTTGGCACCAACAATTCAAAACTACAGCAGAATTTAATGTTGTAGCTGGCCCAATATGTAAGCCACAGATGGCTTGCATATTGGCCAGGGATAATTTAAACATTAGATGCTAAAAACAGGATCAGTGAGAATGTGTTACATTTGTGCATTTCTTTCTTTATAAAAAATAATTATCATATTAAAATAATTTTATAAATCTAAAATAAGCTGTTCAATGAATTGGAATCAGTAATAGAAGTTTTACCAAATATCAAGAAATATTGTTTTTATGTAATTAAAAACATAACATTGAATTCCACTATTGCAACTTTCAATAAGAATAGAAAAATTCCAAATTTATACTAAAAACTATAGTCAAGAATTTTTAATGAGATAAATATTGAAAAATGCTCTACTTTAAATTATAAAATGAAACAATGTATCAAGAAATCATTTGCACGTTTAATATATATATATATATATATATATATATATATATATATATATATATATATATATATATATATAAAGCATAAAAATTTATTTGCAAGAAATAATTTAGTAATTCTACTTTTTATCTAAAAAATAATTTACAACATACTAAGCATTTTTTATAATGAATTTAATATCATAAAAACACATTTTATACCATTTATTTTGACAGAAAAAAACTAAAATACAGAATAATGTAAAATAAAAAAACACACAAATTATGTTAAATAAAATACTTAATTAAATTTGATATACATTTTTAAATTTTTATATTTGAAATGAAATTAATAGCTTTAGGATCTAATTCAAGAGTGTATTTAACACACATTAACTTTATTGAAATACCATTCAAGCAATAGAATGTTACAATACACCTCAGGATCCTAAAACTCTACTAAGATAAATATGTAAAATCCATAATATTGTGAGGCCACATAAATTGTTGATGTTTCCACAGATAAAAATGAATTAATTTTCTAATAAAAATTATTAAAATAGCATGAACGTTTCTTATTCAAAAACACCATATAAATTATGTTTAAATAACAAACATCATACAAGAATGATTATCAAATCAAAAATACATTTTATCAATTTCTTCTAAACAATACATTAGCTCTTAAATCAATGTGCATAAATTAAAAAATACACAATTACCAGCAAAATTATATAAAATACTATACATTTACATTAAAAAATAAATTCCAAAAATATTTATTAATTAGATACAGTCAGATTTTAAAAGAATGAAAACTTTGTGGTTAGTTTTGAGGGAGAATTGATTTGTTTGTGAGTCAATAATAATCTTTGGTACACAAGAGCTAATTACATTGGGGA
Organism: Latrodectus hesperus; assembly: GCA_037975125.1. Taxonomy (NCBI): domain Eukaryota; kingdom Metazoa; phylum Arthropoda; class Arachnida; order Araneae; family Theridiidae; genus Latrodectus; species Latrodectus hesperus. Next base: position 23,193,254 of record CM075857.1, read on the forward strand.
AAGTAATTAAAGTAGATTAGAAACTATTAAATAGACCCAAGCCTGAAGTGGGATTTGAGCCCACAAACTATTGAACTGAAAATCAGAGTGCTAACCATTTGTTTGTCTTTGAAGAGGGAAAAATTAATAAGCACAAACACATATGCTTTTCATTCAACTAAAATTTATAACAAAAACTAAAAATTAAAATCTTAATTGCAACTTGAATCAGAGGATGCAAATATTTACCTGCTACTTTCTTAAATAGTTATTTTAAAAAGTAAAATATTTTAAGTTAACTCATCGATTATAGGTGCAAGAGTTGCAGAAATATTTAAATACAATATACTATTGATTATTCTCTTATATATTTAATGAAAAGAAATTATTTTAAAATATAGTAAAGGGAAAAATTAATAATTAAAAACACATTTGAAGTTTGAAGAAAAAATTAGAAGCCTGTAAGTAATAAATAAAATCTGTAAGTAATAAATTTATAAAACATAGCATCAATATGATTAAACTCTTTCTTTCTAAAAGTCAATATACACGTAAAATATTTATACTTACATAGGGGTTTTAAATTTTCTATCGAAATTTGTTTTATCTTCAACACATATATCATAGTCAGGATGCATCTAACAAAATAAAAAAGAATTTACAATAAAAATAATAAAAACATTAAATAAACTATTACATAAAATATGCACTCCAACAAAAAATCTGATTTATTTAAAATTTACATCAAAAATTAATAAGTACAAGGTAATTAAATTTTTTCATTCACAATAAATATATTTCTTACTTTTTTATTACATTAAAAAAGTAATTAGAATGTTAAATTACGCATTGTTAAATAAATAAAGTCCTAAAATAAAAACACTAAAAACAATGGAATGTAGTAGTGACATACTTTTGTGTCGCTACTACATTCCTACTTACAAAATTTTAAAATTATCATACTAAAAAATTGAAAATTTCATGAAAATCAATAAAAATAACAGAAAATTTCTAAAAGATTGCTAACTTTAGATTACAGTACAAAGGTAAATTCTCTTCTTAATTTTATGAAATTACGAATTTTATTCAACAAATAATTAAGCAGTTGAAATATAAAAGTTCCAAAATATCAATCATACTATTCTCAAACATATCATTCTTACAGCAATTTGATAATTTACTCAAATAAAATAGAGAAAAAAATTTCATTGAATGAGATATTTTGGCAGAAAATTTAAAATTTTAAATGTGCAAAAAATGTTTATCAAAAATAAAATATTATCATAATTAAATTTCATTTTAGTAAGAATTTTTCAATATAATATTTCATAAATTAATTTAATAAAAAAAACTATTTAAAAATAAAGACACAATATACAGATCCTTATAAATTTTGAATTCAGATAAAGATTCAATTAAAAATATACAGATTCAACTAAAAAATTAAGCAAAATATAAAACACAGTTTAAATATTTTGACAAATTCATTAAATAACTTAAATTTTTAGCTTAGTGAAATTTAACAATGTATCTAAAAATAAAAAAAATTATAAAAAAGTTTATAAATGCATTTAACAAATAAACAAAAAGCAATCAAAGTAAAATAATATTTTTTTTAAAAAAAAAGAAGCTTATGCATGAAAAAATATTTACTAAGAATTTATGTTTTGAATTAATATTATAATACATTAATATTAATTGTAAAATATAATTTTTAATATATAAAAGCAAATAACTTAGGTAAAACAAGTTTACACATTACTTAAACACAGTGAATAAATTACAATTTTATTGAAATTTGGATGTTTATATCTAAAATTATATGTTTAAATTTCAGCAATTTATATTGTTATGTAAAACTATCCAAAATTTTAATTTAAACTTAAAAATAAAAAATTTTAGGAAATTTATATATGATAAATTTCTTTTATTAATGATATAAAATCAATGTCTTTTTTTAGAGTATTAACATGATTTTCTTTCCAAAAATTTCAAATAATGCCAAATAAATTATAACTTCCAAGAAATTATCAATAACTTACAGGTTCTCCATAATTTCTTTTCAAAGATTCCCAATCAAATGGTTCATGTGGATTACGGCTTTCCATGTGGAATTTTTTGAACATTGGATAGTCACCATAACCTTCTTCTTCTGGGTAAGGTTCATAATCTTCAGGTATCATATTATATTTTTTAGCAGCAGCAATTCGTTCTGCTTGGGTTCGGGGATAGGGACCTGGCTTCCAATCTTTGTTCCATCCTGCAAAGGAAGCACTTTTATATAAATCATAAATGAAAATATACAAATTTAAAGTAAAAAAATATAAAACATAATACATCAGCCTAGCACAACCAGACTACATAATGGGATAAAAAAATTGTTTCAGAGCTTTTTAATAAAGCTGAAAATTATCCTCAAACTGAACAATATTTATTACTTTCCATCCTCTAAAATTCAGCATTCATAGCTTATCTTTTAGGTTCATAGCATCATTTTATGTACAACATTAGTTGTCACATTCTAAAACTTTGGATTACATTAGTATGTTTGTAAGTCAATGGTTATTTTTTACACACAAAGGTAAATTAGACTGGGAATTGCAATCTAAAGTGGATTCCAAACTAGTATAAAAATCCATATAAAAATCTGCAGTAGTATTTCATCAATGAACAAACTGTTGAAGCAAAAACCACTGAATTAACTATTTGGTGTCTAGCAATGACATTTTAGCAGTTTTATACATCAATAATTTCTTTTCATAAACTTGTTTCTTCTGAGTTTCAGGCTTCACAATAAATTTGTACTATATGAATATTTTCTGTGTGTATGTGATATTCAGATTTTATGACTTGTATTTTATGTACAAATGAATAGACAAGTTCCAACTATTAGGATTCAAACCAATATGATTAAAAAAAACTAAGCTCAGTGGCATGACAGCTCCTGTGGGATTAAGGCCTGCATTGCTCATAATTGTCATTTTTAGATTGTCAGCCTAACACTAAACGCTTAGTGTTTAATGCCCAAGAATACTTAGTACTCAGTTTTATTGACCCACTAAAGGGACAAAAGGCTGACTCGATCTTGCCCTACCAGAGGACCCAACCTTGAAGGTGTGCAATGAGAGTATGAAGTGCTATCACAACACCTCCAGCCTTCAACAAGTATAACTACATCACTTAATTTCTTATTTTCACAGAATTAAGAGCCTTAAAGGTGGATAGTAAAACTTATTTATTTCCATTAAATGGTTTTAATTTTAAGTAATTTAGTAATTTACATGTTCTAGTTTTCAGAAGCCTATCATGGAAAAATCTTTTGTTTATTTAATTGTTTTCCAAACATGATTTTGAATCAGTTTTTCCATATTCACAAATCAAATAATCCTTAATATCTTCAATTTTAAACAATTCAATTACACAATCTTGCCTACTGTCATAAAATAACATTGTTTAAAAACCATACTATTATTCAAGAAAGAATTGAAGTTAATTTCTAATCATTTTCTCTAGGTAAGTAATTATTTCCAAATAATACTGTCAAATCTAATCTCATATATAATAATTAATGGATCTCAGCTAAGTCCTACACATGAGAATGAATTATTTTAATTTACGTTCTACCAAATTTTACTTTGGAAATCAAGAATTTAATCATGTTAATTTAATCTAAAAATTATTAGGTTCATATTCTTTGAAAGAAAAGACAATCTGTGAATGGGAAAGCATATACATCACAAAATATGTACATATCTCTGAATCTAACTATTATTTGATCATCTTTTGATTGCAAATCAAACTAATATTCTACCTTATTTTTCTTTTTAATGTATCATTTTAATCCTTCATAAAGTAAAAAACTATCAATGTCTCATGCCAAACAACAAAAAGTACGTAATTCTATAAATAGAATTGTCTTTCACAAGATGAAACTTAATATGAAATGAACGCATTTCACAAGTACATGTGAATATTTTTTAAAATTAATTTAGCATTTGTGTAATTATTTTTTAGATTTTTTCATATATTTTCTAGGTATCATTATGTTTTTTTCTTTCCATATAATTTGTATACAGGCATTCCAACAATCTGCTAAATAGAAATATCTTAATATTCTAACGAAACATACAAGGCAAAAATGCAACCATATAAATTTAAATTAGATTACAAGCATTATTTATTTTTGCTAAAAAACTGTTGTGAAAATGTTTTTGGAAAATTACTTGTAATAATTATTAAAAAGTATGATATAATAAAATAATTAAATTACATTTGCAACAGAAATGGAGTTGATAAGTACTATCAGAATTTCACAGTAAAAATGATATTAAAAATATACTGGAATATCAGATGAATTTACATATTATTCATTCTTAATTTAGAGCATCAATATTTTTATGCTTGCTTTCACATAAAATTAAAAGCTTATCCTTTCCATAGGAATTTTGGAACATAAATTCTTTATGACTCTAGAAAAGGATGAGCTATATATTGATTTCCTTTTTCATAAAACTTCTCAGGTAGTTGTACCATAATTTTTTTATGAATTTCATCCCACGACCATTTTCCTAAATTTGAGTGTGAGGTAATATATTTTTTCCAGGAAAAACAAAAGCTTTTTCCATATTCTTCAGCAAATCAAGAACTTTTCAACATTTATATTTGACAATATTTAAATTCGAAAGAGAATATTAAACCATACAATTCAACAAATGGAAGTGAAAAGTGTTTCTTTTTATAATTACACCCTTTGTTTGGCAATTATTTATTTTTTGTATAAATAATTTGATGGTTTATTGCGAAAACTATGAAAGTCAAGCAGAATAAATAAAATTTTAGATATTATAAGTATATTACCCCTCACACTGCACATTTTTTCACCAAAATAGGTTAAAAAATTGTGTATTTTTTATCACATATTTCAAAACTACATAGATTTTACAGTTAAAATATGCAAAAAAAATTTTTTGAAAAGTTTTTTGTTTTTTTCCAATATAGAATTAGATCATAGAAAAAGGCTTGTCAAAATATTGAAATCGAAGATAATGAAATAATAGTAAAATTTTAATCAAAAAAAAGTATAATTTTAAAATCATAATTTAACAACAAGTAAAAAATTACTTATTGTTAAATTATGATTTTAAAAAATACAAAAGTGATTTATATATATATATATATATATATATATATATATATATATATATACAAAGCTGACCCAGCCACGCGTTGCAGTGGCTGAGTTTTTAAAATACATTGAATCAATTTTTTACTAATTCTTGGGTTCAATCAAATTAATATTTTCTAAAAAAATTTAGAATAGGTTCATTCATAGGAGATTAAAAATAAAACGTTTCACCAAAATTTAATAGTAATAGGTAAAGTATCGAAATTTTGAAATTAAGCACAAATCAACATATACTTTCTGAATTTACATTTTATTCATCTTATATTAAATTATAGTTTGTAATCAGTGACTTACTTATAAAATATACTATATAAATTAAAGACATCTAAAAATATATTGTTATAAATGAGGTAGATAACATTGACATCGAACTATTATTATTTTAATTTTAAATTATATTAAAACTAAAAATTTTTTCCGCGGCATTATACTGAAATAAAAAAAATTAAAAGAATTTATCATTTGAATAAATAAATTAGATCAAAATGTTCTACTGAATAAATTAATAATTATCAAATTAAAAAATAAAAATAAAAAATAATAAAAGACTATCAAGAAATACTTACATATTTTCGAGGTGGTATGAAAATTAGTAGAGAAAAACAGTAATAAATAAAATTTTATTTTACTATTTATAATATTAAAAATATTCAAACTGAATACTGCACAATAATAGCACAATACAAAGTATAATTATGAAAATGATTCACGAAAAATTGCTATAGTATCATTATACATCATGAAAATATATGTAAATTCTATATTTAACCATGCGCTTGCGCGCGCACGATAATTTTCTCGAAGATGGTATAATCTAGAAAAATAAACACGTCGCCATCTGCCGAATACCTGTGCAACTTAGATGCTAAACCGCCATCTATTAGGAACTTACAGAACTAACCAAAAAAAAAATAAAAAAAAATTTAGGGTTGTACTACCCCTAACATTTAGGGGGATGAAAAATAGATGTTGGCCGATTCTCATAGATACCGGATAAGCACAAAAAATTTCATCAAAATCGGTCAAGCCGTTTCGGAGGAGTATGGCAACGAAAACTGTGACACGAGAATTTTATATATATATATATATATATATATATATATATATATATATATACACACACACACACACACAATAATGAAAATGCTTACAAAACATTTATTAAAAATGAACTTTTTTTACGATAAATTTCGAAATAAGGCTCAAGACAAAATCCTAGTTCTCAACCTTTGCAGCTAAATCACATTTCTTTGAGAATTTTTTTCCACTTTCAGAAATTCTTCTCAGTTTTGCTATTACTATCTTCAATACATTTGAAATCAAAGTCAGAATTACTATCAGTGTTAAAAATATGGTCAGGAATATAGGTTTGACATCTTATTACAAAAAATTCATGAAATGCTTTCTGACAGACATCTTATTACAAAAAATTCATGTTTTTATTTTGCAGAAATGTATACAGCTTATGTCATCTGTTAGCTCTTATCTAAATAAACAATTAAACATCAAAGAAAAGTCAGAATGAAACCATGAATGGGGAAAGAGCAAGTTGCACTGTTAAACAGACAGCAAAAATGCATCTCTGCAAAAATATGGGTTGTGTGGCATGAGGATTACTTATTTAAAAAATCAATTGAAATTAAGCGATTGTAGAAAATTTCATCTATAAAATAAATAAGATGGACCTTTTATGAACAGAGAGTACATTTATCTCAAAAAATTAACCTTTCTCTCATATTAAAGATATTAAATTTTCTCTTTATTTATACTTAATAAAATTGTAATAAAGTAACAATTGGGAGAAACATATTCAAAATTAAACAATGGCTGGTGAAAATTTTTTACCTAATAATGTTTAAAAATAAATATAAATGAATGAATATTCTGTTATACACATAAGCTGAATTTTGCTATAAATGTTGATCCCTTGTTGTTTTATTAAGGTCAATATAAAAATTGTTAATAAATTAAAGTCATTAGTGATATATATAAATAAACATAAGCACATTTTCTGAAAACATTGTCCACAAATTATAAATCAAATAATGATTAAATTCAAGAATTGGAATGAAACATTTTGTAATGTTTGATTACAGAATATACAAGCAAAATACAAATTTTTGAAGGGGACTAGAATTAAAGTTGCCAATATTATGAAAAATTCTAATAATTCAAAGTTCATTTGATCATCATCTCATGAAATGATGAATTGAAAAATATTTGTTTAATTCAATGCTGAGCATTTCATAAAGAATGTGTATACCTGTAACTATCCAAAGCTAAAATAATTCATTAATTTTACAAGAGAGAAGAAATTTACATAATTCTGTATTCTGTTTTTCTATTGTTTTTTTAAAAATACTCCAAATGATATATATTTTCAGAGACTTATGCCATGGGAAATCTACTAAGCAGTTAATATTAAATGTTTTTAACATCTTTGAAAAATAATTTGCATATTGTCATTAAAATGATATTGTTATTTTGTAAGTTGTAATATAATATTAAATACTTAGCATTCACTAATACAAAGATTGTAACTTGCATGAAGTGATATAGTAAAAATTAAAATTGATTTTTTTTTACTTAGAAAATATAAAACTATTTAAAAGAACAAAATACAATCAATTGGAAACTTCATTTGAATAAAAAAAAATAAATTCTGAATTAAAAAATATATTTTAGAACAGAAAGAAAAGCCCAAAGTAATGGAAAATACATAAAAACATTTCTCCTTGATCTTGGTAGATTGATGAAACTGTACCTTTTTTAATTTTAAAAGCAGAGAATAGAATTAATATCTTTACTTCTACAACTGGAAATACTTAAAGAAAAATGTAACGGAAGAAACATTGAGCATTACTACTACAATTTTAAGCTATTTAAATTCTTTCATCCTTGTAAAAATAAATAAAAGCAAAAATGGTAAATATATTTGTGAAAAAGGAAGATATTTCAATTAATATTCTTTTAATGTTATAAATAATATAAATAATGTAATGTATACAATTAAATGTTTGAAGACATAAAATAAAATTTCTGTTACTTTTTATATAATTTTAATTTATTTTCAGTATTTGAAACAAGACTAATGCAAAATACATGCACTCTTTATTTCATTAAAAAAAAATTTATATTTTAATATTTTTAATCTATTGTTGAACTGAAAAAAAATTGAGATTATGAATCAGCACATAATTTATAAACTAAATTGCTGAATAAACAAATTACATTCAAATAAACTATTTTATGTTTTCAAAATTTTATGTAAAAAATTCAATAAATTGATGTTTAAAGTTAAATTTTTATATTTCTTTACATTCTGCCAGAAATAATTTAGCTTTAAGTTTAAATGAAAAATTCTCAGTATTTTGCAAATGTAAATGTTCCAAAAAAAAACTGAATATTATTTTCATACCTATTTTTTTAAATTATTACATTTGTTCTTGCTTTAATTTCAACATTGTAGCTTATTCTTATAATAATAAATATATCATGTTAATCAAAATGTGCTTTGCAGCTCTTGATTTTTTTTTTCTAGTGTAAAATTCTTTCTGATTTTAAAAAGAATTGCAATTTGTATCTAATATTTAGAAATAAATTGCTTAAATACCAGAAGTCATTACAAACTTTTAAGTGTTTACAATGCTTATATTTATAAAATAACATGTGAAATATGGTTAATAGATCCCGCATCAATACTTTTCAGCAAATCATTGAAAAATTAGCACTCTCTATAATACTCAAAATCAATATTTTAGCTAAACAAATTTTGTTTATTTAACAGATAAAAATTTTTTTCTATTAATAAAATATTTTATAATGCTAAAAATTATTAAATTATATTCAATAATTTAAGTTATTAGAAAATTTGGTTGGATCCAAGCAGAGCCCACACGAATGATTTTGGTTGGCGATAATTTTGGCTTGTGCCAATCTAGGTAACTCTATTTTGATACACTAGATATGGTAAACCTAATTATTTTGGGAATTTTGTTTTATCTTTTTCAGTTTGTCAACAAAAGTGGGGGCTCTCCTAGGATTTTAATTTAGCTTTTTATGCATTAAATAAATTAATAGAAGAAAAAATTTCAAAAGAAATTTTAAGTAACATAGATAAAGCCAGCAAGAACAGAAAATATAAAAAATGTTCATCAAAAATGTTATATAATAATTTTTATACCACTAAATTATGCACAGCATACTTTGATGTACAGTAACAGAAAAAATCTGATATTCTCTTAACAGAGTATCAATTTGATAGTTTAAATCAGTTAAAGTTTATAAATTCAAAGCATCAAATCTATATCGGTATTAAAAATATATTAATACTAGATTGCACATCGAGCAAAAGAAATTTTATTTACAGGATTAAATCACTATTTAAAAACAAAAACAGATTATTAAGAAAACATAAAAACAAAAATATAATAGATAATTACTTATTAATTCACTAAAAATATCATTAGTTAACATTAGCTCTTTCTGTACTGATTACCTGACACTATAGAATATTAATATTTTAGATTCGTGAAGTTGGTACCAAGAAGATTAATACAAAGGCAAAATTTTCAAATAATGTTTAAAAAGTACGGTCAGCAAGGCAATGTTGCAAAAATAAATTTTACAAAAGTGACTAATAATGAGTATAAAACATTTTTATAAACAAATATTATAATTATTTAAAATAAAAGGACATGTGATGATCTCAATAAAAAATAATACAAAATTAAAATGTTAACTATGCTACTTTCAACAAAAAATTGTCATAAAATTAGAATTCAATATCTTCAAAAGGTTGTTTTATTCTACTATATGAAACTTAAGAATAGTAAGTTTTCATAATGTTATAAGTATTTCCAAATGTTTTTTTTTTTTTTTCAAGAAAATATTTTTAAGCTTCTCAATCATTCAAATTTGAAATAATTGATCCAAAAAAAATCGCATTTCCATTTCGCTTTTCACTGCTGAAGTCAAATATATTAATCATTAATAATCTTGTGTTAAAAATTACTTTATTTTTTGGCTGTCATTGAACATTATTAATTAAACTTAAGTGTTACTAAAACAAAATCATTGTTGTCTGTAGTCTTGGTAATTGAAAATTTAATTTTATACAGAAATATTTCTGAGAGTCACAATTATATTTAGCACAGATGCCTTCTATTTCCGGATGCCAAATTCTGAGCTTGATTTCTTATGTATCTAGCAACCTGGTTTTTATTACATCATAGATATGGATGGAGACCTATAAAAATTATGCAGAAAATTCTATTTTGGCAACACTAGTATTTATGTCATTGTACACATCATCTTGGCAACATTTTTTCAACAGCAAAAAAAAAAAAAAAAAAATTCAGAATTTGGAATCCTGGATTATTATACAGCATGTGTCATAAATTTATAAAGATATAGGAAGAAATGCCATTTACTGCTTTATGATTTACAAACAAGAGTATTTGAAATCATATCTGTTTATTTGGAGATAATTGTATCATAACGCCAAACAATTCGTACCATTTTTAAATTAAAAAAACTTTAGATGAATTCAAGTTTAAAGAGCAAAGTATTAAATAAAGATAAAAAAAACAAGACTTCTTTTGTAAGTTGAAGAAAAATATACAACTAACCACCAATCCACCATCCAGAATATCTTATCAACTTCAGCAACTTTTGAAATTTAAAAAATCTCTTGAATTTTTTTTACTATAAACAAAGTACTTATATATAAACAAAGTACAAAGTAATTTTCCCATTTGTAATAATGAAAATTTATGATTCAAAAGAAAATTACTTTTATATTTTAAAGATTCATATAATTCACTAGAAGTTATAAGTCATGACTAGTCATAATCAATAAAACTGTACGTCGGACTATATGTAATATATATATTTTTTCAAATGGATATAAAATAAATAGTGTTTGTTTTAAAGAAATATTGGATGTTTCTTACTTGTTATTTCACTTGCATTGCGAGCTATATTTGTATATAATGTAGTATTAGGTTTTGATATAACTCTCCCACAAACCGTTTTGATCAGAGCAGAGTACCGAAACATTTTTTAATTCAAAGAAAACGATGTTCCTAAAAATTAACCTCTATTCTGATCTGACCAAAACTATTACAGATGCAGACATCACAACAAACAAAATCTTATGAAGGACACTTGTTCTTCTTCTTAACAAACTTTATAAAATATAGAAAATTATTAATTTTTTAAATTTCATGGAAAATTTTTACTTGTTTTTATTTAATCTTAAAATTTAAATAGAAGATTTTATTTTTAAAATCAAAAATATTTTCAAAAAACTAAAAGTAAATGAATATTATTTTGATTGGAAATTATACAATTCAACTCTTTTCGTCAAATCTCAAACAACCAAATCCTAAGATGGCGGCATGTTGTCGGTGATGTGATTTGTCGAGGTTCGTTTATATTCTGCTTTAATTTCTTCGTTAATTTAATTGTAAATTTTTAACTTTTAAAAACTCACAATATGTTCTATAATCAGGCATACATGACCAGTGTAATTTATTCTTCCTTTCTCCGTAAAATACCGTAGATAGTTACGGCGCAGTAATTGTATTTAAATGAAACATGTATCAACTGTTATCTCTGTTTTTTGTTTTGCTTGTAACATTTTGATTTATCAATATGAAGTTTCAAGTTTGATGACTAATTTACAGTTCCTTATGCATAATGAAAATTGAATTTGTATTATATGAACCTAAAGTTTATTAAGGGAATGTTTTGTATATCAAAAGTTCGTTTTTCTTTTATAGCATGACATTTTAACGTGGACAAATTAATTCAACAGCTCAGGAAACAAAAGAATCAAGTCAGCTCGGACACATCCACACTCACTGTTAAACATCTGAGGCACTTCCATCAGCTAAATTATTTCCCAAATCTTTTGGCCTCTTCAAAACTCAAGATCACCTAAAAGATTAACAAAGTTTGCTGCCTTTTGTCCCTGGATATTATAAATTTAAAATACATAAAAAATGGCAAGCCCTCAGTGGAAGGTAAGAAGGAACTCTTGTAAATATTCTGCTGTGTTTACAATTTATTTAAATGATACAATGTTAAACATTTTGGTATGAGGTTTTACTTTTGTTTTCTTTGATGAATGGATGGAGTTTTCAATGTAAACAAAAACTAACCTCAGTTGACCGGAAGCCATCTCAAATACTTCCGGTTTTCTCTCTTCCCGTTGAAAATCAATGCAATCGCAAAAACTTTTATTTAAATATTTTTAGGTATTTAATTCTGTTTTCGAAATTTTTTTTACTTTATCCGTTAAAATAATAATTTTGGTAAAGTTTTACCGTGCGGTCACCCTTGGCGAAATTTTAAAAAAGTCGCCAATGCCGAATTTCCAATCGGGAAAAACGGCGGGAGTAAAAAAATAGCTGAATTTGTGACAAATATTTCATACATTGTTGGTATCTAAAAATATGCTCAACTAATTTTACAAAATTAACAAAAAACAAAGATTTATAGATTTCAAACATCAATGGTAAAATAATAAAGTTGATTTGTTAAATTATCCATGAAGTTTTTTGATTAATTTTATATTAATGAATTTAAATCGGTAAATATTCATGAGAAATTAATGACAAATAGGGTTGTCAAAATACTAGTGTGCCGTGTTTCCAGTAAAAATGTTCGCCAAATTTGACGCCAACGAAAATGAGCCAATGGCGACCGTACAGTAAATCTGATCCATAATTTTTAAAATGAGTTCTATCAGTAGTGATCCCATAAATTTTTACTTAAATAATCCTGATGAATTACCATATTTTGTTGGGAATCGCTCTTATTGATGATATTAGGATCAATTGTTGATGAATTATATAGAGTAACCCACATTCTAAGTCATGTTATTATTTATCTTAATTGTTAATCATTTTCTTCTTTAAGTAATTTTTAATTTTATGCATTTATTCCAAAATTTCAGGAAATATATTTTACGTGTGATTAAACGATAAATCATTTCAAATATTAAGCAAGGTATTATTTATGCTTTCATTTATAGTATTATAAATTTTATTAAAATTTTCTTGATCATGCTATAATATATGATTTGGTATCAATAATGAATAGAACAAAATTGTTATAATGTATTTAGTTATTTGTTGTTTATTAATATTTTAAACAAATCTTGGTTTTTACTGCAATTAAAATTTAAGCCTTATTTTTAAGAGTTGATTTAATATATAGCTAATTAAATTAACAATTGTAAATCTGGTTCCTTTGGAAATTTGAACATTTTCACTTGCAAAGATAAATTTGTTCCAGCTCGCATATTGCAACCAAATTCTTCGCAACATTTAGTACCTTTATTTACTTTCTGCATTTCAAAAAAATTTATAGGATAATTACTTTTAAATGAATATTTTTAAAAGCAACGGAAACTACAGAAAACAAGCTATATGGTATAACACAAAAATGGAATAGTAAGCAAGAAATTTCGTGGCGGAAGTTTTCATGATTTCTAGCAGTCTGTTATTATAATGTCTGAAGAACACATTCATGCAAAATTTCTAATAAAACTTTTACTTTTATTCTCTATTACATGAAAAAAAACCTTTCTCAATTTTCTTTTAATTCCTCTATACACCCACCTTCTACTTTATATATTTATCCTTATTAATCTCCTGTTACCAAACTTTTATCAATCTCAACTGCAATGGCCACTTCAACAGTCATTTCATTTAAACGCATACTCATTTCTAGCATGTAAAACCAAATTACTACTACATTTAGAACATCTTTCTTTCCTTCACATTCTAAATTAAAAAGACACTTTACTTTATTGTTTTCCATAATTATCTTTCACTACACACAAATAAAAAATTAAGATTCTTTAATATGATATAACTTCAGAATAAATTTCATACTTCACGTGCTTAAATTTCAATTGTTAATGAAAGCAAAATACATAACAAAAGCTTCAAGGGTTACTAATATTACAAACAAATTTCGTGCATGTAAAATTAGCGTATGCCATAAAATTGCAAGAATCCATAATGGTGCTTAATGCACAATTTGGCATGTTTAGCACCCTTACCTTGTCTTAGGATTTAATCATTTCTTGCTTTGAATAAAATAAATATTTATTTTTATGATAATGCTGGACGTTAACACTAGCAACTGAAAAGTTCTGTACATACTATGAAAAGCTCCCATAAAGAGTTAATAATAAAAATTAAAAATATATATATAAATGTGGAATATTTTTTAAAACAGGAAACATCACTACTTTCTAGATCAACATGCCAAAAAATACAGTAAAAAAATTGCCATCTAATAACTACATTTGATATAAATGCCTCATAATTTTTAGTTTTGTGAATTAAGACCAAACTATGGCATTTTATTAATTTACACAAGAAAATGCTAATTAATTTAAAATGAATGTGCATTGGGAAACTTAACTATTGTGAATGATTCAAACAATTTTGTTAGTTCTTAATTTTTACATTTAATCAATTTCTTTGCCCATTGTTGTGTACAGTTTTATTTGTTTCATACTATACTATGAAATTTATAGTTTAACTTAAATATAACTCATTGGTCATCAAGAATAAAAAAAGTGATTGAACAAGAATTTATATTTTCAAATGATGCCAAATAGCAGCTCTTAAATTCAATACTTATGTGTATATGTATGTAAATATTAAGTATCATGTAGAAGTAGTTTTGCTTTTCAATAAAAATAAACTTAAGGTAAAAAATTCACTTTAAATGTAAATTTAAGTACCAAAATAAATTTCAAAATACAACAAATATGGAATTAATCACTTCATAAATCTAAATTGTAAATTAAATGCTTCAAGGGTTACTAAACACCAAACAAATTTCATGTGTGTACACAATCTTGTTTTGTTATACAAAAAAAAAAAAAATAAATAAATAAAAAAATTCTGACACAGTAAACTAATTTGGTGCATTTTATTGTGAGCAGGCTTCTAAGATTTAGCCAATCCTGCAAAATTAAGGTGATCAGGCATGTGAAATGAAAATTGTACAGCCGAAAGCGGGGACTTATCTTGAATAGAGTAGTTTTAACTTAAGTATCATAATGTTGGACATTATTATTGGTTTCAAATAAATATTCGTTCTAAATATCAGCCTGTATCACAATTTCAAATATTTGATGAATAATTTTTCACATTGAAAAACACACTTTGACTAAACTTATTTAAAAAGAAAAAACTTATCAATTCTTTAACCTTAGCAGCATATTAATCAATTTATAGAATCTTAATAAATAAAAGAATTAAAAACACAAATATGTCAAAGCTAAATTGATAGGTTTGCAAAATAAATCCAAATTTCTTTATGCATATAAAAATTACTTACCAGCTATTATTATTAATTTCTAAAATTACTAAATTATCTAAAATTTCTTAGAGCTCCAGTGGCTTAGTAGCTTCACGCCGCTTCCCGTAAGCTCAGCAAAGTGAAGCATCATTTGCCGCAGGCAGTGAATTCCGTGGGTTGGGGAAGTGTCCACGTTAATCTGTGACGTCCAAAGTCTTTCCGCTGGTGTGGCGTGGATGTAACAGAAAATTAATTATTACAGATTAATTGTAACAGAAAAACAAATTATCGAAATAACTGCAATATTTTTGATTTTTGTATGCAAAATTGGAATTAGAAATAAGAATTGTATTTTTATAAAATCCAAACATGCAAAAAATAACAGTAGTTTTACTAGCCATAAAAATTGATTATTTTAAAGTCACTTTGAATATTAGGTCTAGTTGTGTGTGTTATGAAGTTTTTAAGGAATTTCAATTTGAGTTTATCCACATAATTTTGTTGTAAGTGCTGATATTTAATCAATAACACTTGTGAAATACAATTTTTTAAATGTCTGGTTTTCCTGCTCTGATTTTTATTTTGGTGCTGAATTTAGTTTTTAAGTAGATGTCAGTTTATTAATAAGGATCTTGTTAAGAATAAGTATTTGTAGTTCCAAGTCAAATGATTTTAGCATTAAATTGAAACTTCACAGAACTTCAAAATCATACTTCATGTCAGAACTTACTTCAGTGAAAAATATTTTATGCGTATACTATTGTGTTGTACTCCTCTTGTTGGATAAAATAATAAACATTTCTCTGAAATTGTAATATCCAAAATAATCAAATTTGTTATTTTGGATATCAAAAAACATTTCTGTTTGAGAGGAAACTATTTTTGATAATAACAATATAACTGCCCATAATATGAATTAAATAAAGTTTAGCTGTAATATTGCGTATTTGAGAATCATAACGAAAAAAATTTGATTTTTTTTTATTATATTAGAAATGACGTCTAGATTTCATTTTGAAGCATACTAAGAAAAATAGAATAAAACCTATCTAAGTTATAAAAATAAGGCATAGTTTAAGTTTCGATTCTCTCCTTCTCTCTCTGAATGTTTGATACAATTTTGAATAAAGTACAATTGTTTTATCAGCGTATTACTATATTAGTGAATTTGTTTTTCAAGTAATTTTAATTGACTAATATAATGAGAAAAAATAACATTTTTTTAAAATTTGCCGTACAAAATTAACAAATTTAAGTTATAATTCAATAAAATGTTATGTATTAGTGTGAATGGGAATGTTTGGGGGTAATAGATAAAATGATAAATAAAATTCTTCAGTTAATAGCTTTATGATTTAGGATTTTAAGCAGTCTCATGAAAAATTGAAACAAAAAATTGATATGTATGTAATAATGTTTGAAAAAGATTGATTCAAAAAATTTTATTTTTCAAAAGTTTTTCATACTTGAAATTCTTTTATTAAATATATTAATTTACATAAAGTAGGGATTTAATAATTTAGAAGAGATCATTTTTACTTTAGAACTTCCAGCCGTCAGCTCAAGATTCTGCAATGCCCAGTTGTCACCGTTCTCCCTCTTTTAACAAAACATCGAATGACGATTGTCCAAACAGCAATAGTTCAAGTCCCAGTGGCATTACTAGAGAAACGGGCATTGTTGAAAAATTATTGGTACGTTTAAATAACATTTAGATTTAGTTCATTTACTATAAAAATTTGTTTTGGTAAAATGTTTATGTAGAGCAAATAAAGGCTTTTTAAGCCTAAAATATACCATTTTTTTCTATAGCATTCCTATGGTTTCATTCAATGCTGTGAAAGACAAGCAAGACTTTTTTTTCATTACAGTCAGTATTCAGATAATATTGAGCATTTAAAACTTGGTGGTAAGTTTAAGTGTATTTTTTAGCTTACATTATAGTTGCTTTAATTTCTGAATGAAATATTGTAGTATTTACAGGCTAAAAAGTTACATGTTTAGCTGAGTGGGTTGCATGTGCATTTTAAAATAAGTTTAGTGTAGATTGTAAAAAATGGATTATAAGGGTATGAAAATTGATAAAAACATTGTAACATCAATATTAAAAAATGCTGAATTTGAATCATTAGATAAAGTGGTAAGTGTTGCAAAAAAAAATGTGTGTGGCAACCTTCCATGTTTTAATTATTTAGTTCCTTATTCAAAACAAGATTTGTTTAATTTAATGCCTATTGGTATTTGTTGGACATATATGTAGAATGCTGTCCTCTGACTGGGCTAATAGAATATTCCTTTTCAAAGTTCAGAATCAGAGTAAGGTAAAGACACAAATTAAGATGGATAGACTCTCTAATATTAAAGATAAAGAATTGGCAAACCATTCCTAAGAAGAGTGTGGAATGGAAACAAGTTCTTGAGAAGACCCATGGCCCATACTGGGTTATGGTTTTCTCAAGAACCAATAGAAGGAGAATTCCTACTAACTCCTAAATTTGAAGATTTCAAGGAATTAAAGTTTTTATATTTATGAAAATGTTAAGTTTCCCCTTTTCATTAAATTTTATGCTATTTATTTTTGAGATATATTTTTTATTTTATTCATTTTTCCTGAACTGATTTGTCATACTATAAGACATTATTCAAGATTTAATAACTGATGCTTATGACGATGCCACTTGCATTGTAAATATGGATTTTTTGGTATAGTCTATATATATTTTCTTCAAATGTTGCATTTCTTACAGAAATTGTGGTATATATATTTTTAATTGTTTATCTTGATTATTTTTATTTTATTGCATGATAAGATGCTTAAAATATTAGAAAATCTAGAGTTGATGTTCAAGTCTCCATGTTTTAACTTAAAAAAGGTTTGCATTTTTGTTACTAATTACTTGTGATTAATATATGTATATATTAAATTACCTAGATGCTATGAAAATGTTTTTTAAGAATATTATTTTGTGTATTTGTTTTTAATGGTTTTTTACACTAATGTGTGCTTTTGGTATGATATTGTATATGATTCTAGTTTTCTATCATTGTGTATGTTCAGGCAAATTATAGATATCTTCCAAAAATTAGTCAAGTGGCTAGTGTTCATGTCTTTGGTTCAACAATTCATGTGTTTGAATCCCACTTTGGCTTGGATGTTTGAAATGGTTCGGAATCCACTTTAAGCTGTAGGTTCTGGTCTAGTTCATTGCAGAAAATGATCACTGAGCAACAAACAAATCAATCTTCCAAAAAGTTTTCAGAATACATTGCTTTTTGTTGTTCATAAATATTTTCAGTGCTTAGTGCTCATATATCCTTCTCATCTTCAACTAAATGTATTTGTTCTTTAAAAAGTTTAAGCTGCTTAAAAAAAGCTGATTTTAGATTTAGATTGACACTTATGTACTAAAAGCTTAATTAAAGTGTGCCTGTATCCAATTGAAAAAGCAACTATTAACGAATTTTATAAATTTTAAGTACATGTTCTATATTTGTTGTTCTGTTGCATAAATATTCCTCAAAATTATTAAATTTTAATTATTACTTTTTCATATTTTAATGATTTTTATATTGTATTAAAATTAAAGTGATATAATTTTAGATGTGTCTAATATAAGATAAATTTATTCAATTTATGTTAGTATGTATATCAGTATATTATATACTGAATATTATTAAATTACTAATATAATATTGAATTTTATTTTTTAGACGCAGTTGAATTTGAAATGACTTATGATCGACGTACAGGAAAACCAATTGCTAGTTCAGTATGTAAGATTTCTTCGGAAGTTCGTGGAATATTATGTGAGGAAAGAGTATCTGGTTTTATTACTACTGAAATAAAAGATAATACAGAAGTGAGTTTTTCTTATTTAGTCATATATCTTAATTTATTTTTTATAAAAGCTCTTTTCATGTTGAAAATTTTTTCCATCGTTTGTTATGAAGCAATTTTCAAACACATACTTTATTATAGAAAGCTTAAAATCAAAAGTATTATTTTGATATCTGCTTGAAATTCTATTAAATGCAATATTTTTGTAATATTTAATTTTTCAGGGTAGAGTGGCTTATGAAAGTCGTGGTGAGTGTTTTTTCTTGCCATACAGTGCTGATGATATTGACGAAACTTGTCCATTGCATCCTAATGATCGAGTTACATTTCGAATTGCAACTGATAAAAATTCTGGCAATCTCAGAGCTTTTGATATTCGATTGGAGAAACCTCCTCCAGCTCGATATCAAGGAGTTATATGTGCACTTAAAGAAACATTTGGTTTTATTGAACGAGCTGATGTTGTAAAAGAAGTAAATAATTATTTTCTTTTATTTTTTAATATATCTATGCATTAAAAACATGAAATAATGTTTTGTTTTATTTTATAGATATTTTTTCATTCAAGTGAATGTAAAACATTTAAGCATCTTAATCTTGGAGATGATGTTGAATTTAGTATTCAAACCAGAAATGTAAGTTAAATAATATATTGATTCATTTACTATTTTCCTTTTTATGAATGGAAAAGCTCTATGTTGAATTCAGATAAGCTTAATATTTAGTTTATATTTTTTTTAAAATTAGAATAAAGAAGTTGCTGTTAATGTAGTAAACTTACCAATTGGAACAGTAGTCTTTGAAGATATAAACAGTGACATCCTAGTAGGTGAAATAACAGAAGGTTTGGAAAAAACCAGGTCTCGCTCCAGTGATGCTTTGCCAGGAAAAATTCAAATTCAATTAAATAATGAGTAAGAACATATGAATTTTATTAATTTAAGATTTCTCTTTAGTAACAATAACAATAAAAATTCTGTCATAAATAATTTTAATGAAATTATTGCGAAGTAGTGTTCAAATATTTTGAATTTTGCTCTGTAGATTTTGAAGTCAATGTATAAAAATGTTTATATCAATTACCATTTTATGTTAAGGTTACTGAAAATAGAAAATATCATCTCAATCTAATGTTTTACTGTTGTTAGTTTGTAAGAATATTACTGTAAAATTTTAAGATTATAATGTTTTGAATTAAAACCTTGTTAAAAAATGTTTGTTATAAAATATTTAGAATGAGATAAACACTAGATCCAAGCTTATATTATAACATTAAAATATGTAACTCCTAAAGCTTGGATTGGAGCATATATATATATAAACAAATTTTTAACAACTGCCTAAATATTCCAGTTAAATTTCCGAGAAAGAACTTTCAAATCGACTGTTTAGCTTCAATTCCCACTTCGAGTTTGGGATTTAAAATTATCTTTAATTTCTGTGCCCTTGGTGAATTTGTCCTTATGAGCAAAAACTGTAACAACAAGTCAAGCAGTCACTTATATTATTGCTTTTTAATGACTCTGTTTATTCAGCACTTTTTTCCATTATTTTTCATTCATATTTTCAGAATGATCTATTATCCTTTTGGAGAACGTGATCCAAAAGCAGAGTATACACTGCAAGTTGGAGATTGGGTGCAATTCAATGTTGCAACTGACAGAAGAGATAACCTCCAAAGAGCAACAAATATAGAACTTCTTATAAATGAATATACATTTTCACATGAGAAAAGGGAACAGGTAAGTTTTATATATTTATTTTCATGTGTAAAAATTGATATTTATTGGGCTATAAAAATAAAATGCATTTACTTTTGTAGGGATATGTATCCTCAGTAAAAGAAGCTTTTGGATTTATAACATATGGTCCACGTGACAATCGAATTTATTTTCGGTTGAGCGAATTATTAAATCCAGAAGTTAGCATTAAAGTTCAAGATGAAGTGGAATTTTCCACTGCTCAGGTAATTATTTAATTTTTATTGATGTGTACTAAAAATTGTTGGTTCTACAGAATGCCTAGTAATTCTACTGAATGAAGAATTTCTGCATTTCCTTATAAGGAATGATATAATCTACAATAAAAATCACTTGAGTTAGAAATCCAAATTTTCAATAATGCACACTTTTACTTAATAAATAAAACTGATAAAGTTATTTCATGTCAATAACATTCTGGAAGAAATTTATAGCAGAAAAAGCAATAGATAATCTCAAACTATCAGTTGCTACATAAATTTGTACATAAGATTGCAGTGGAAAGCTCAGAATGGCTATTGTAATAGATGTTACCAAAAATTTTAAATTTTTAGCAAGAGTTAAATAGACACTTTTATTTTTCATAAACTCATTTGTGATGTTTAATCAATGAACACTGAAGCATCAGTTAGTGGTTCTTTATGTTTTACTTAATTTTTGTTTGCCTCCTTTTGTGTTTAAAAAATTAATAAAAGCTAAAATTTTTGAGTTTTATATTTCATTTCTTATCAAGTGTTTGAATAATCTTATTGATTGAACAGTTAGATAATAAAAAGTTCATTTATTTCAATCATTTAGTGCTCAAATAAGTTTGTTTTTAAAAGAGAAATGTTAAAAATTTTAAATCATGAAATTTATTTTACATGTTTACAAATGTTTATAAATTTTTTTATTTTGTATACTTATTCCTTTTTTCCCAAAATTGATATTTATTAAATATTTTAATATATTTTTTAGGATCCTGCATCACCTGGAAGATGTCATGCAATTCGTATTAAAATATTACCACCTGGTACTATAAGCACTTCATCAATGAATGGATCTTCTAAAGCAGATCAACGATATTCAGATGATTATTTTGTTGGAGTGAT
This sequence comes from Latrodectus hesperus, assembly GCA_037975125.1. Taxonomy (NCBI): domain Eukaryota; kingdom Metazoa; phylum Arthropoda; class Arachnida; order Araneae; family Theridiidae; genus Latrodectus; species Latrodectus hesperus. The sequence goes on from CM075857.1 coordinate 23,215,439, forward strand.
TGAAAAAGAAGCAGGCACTAGGTGGCCTGTAGATAGCCCACAAAGAGCTAATAAGAAGGTATCAAATGATGAAAATTGTGAAGATAATGGTGGTGAAGGTATAATTTCATTGAATAAAAATGGGGCCAAAGAGAGTGTTTATTACACAGTTCAAGATTGTGAGCATCGATCAAATCCTCGTGTGGGTGATAAGGTGAGACAATTGTCATTTGTAAATTCATTCTCAATGTGCAAAATAATTATCAGATTCATGTATGTGAAATATTATATTGTTACATATTTATGTAGATATGTTTTGCATGATAATAAACATCTGAATTATTTGTCAAATTTTAAGAATTAATAACTGGTATCTATAGTATAAAAGTTTTGTAATATAAATTTAATACTATTATCCAAAAAAGCATAATTTTCTTTGAATTTAAAATGTTCAAATGTGCTTAAAAATTGAAACAAAATTTTCGAACCAGAAATTATTAATAACATTAATTGCTTTTTAATGGTATAAAATAGGTATTTTGTGTATTAATTATGTTTCTTATAGTAATTTTAAATCTGAGTATCTTTGTATCAATGAAACTTATGTATTAAGGATTTCATGTGTAGGAAGATCTTTGCTATTTATGATTGTAAATTATTGCATTTGCCAATTGAATTAATTACATATTTCAGGTTGAATTTTTATTAGTTACTCGAGATGATAGATTACATGCAAAACATGTAAAAGTTGTTACTAAAGTTAGAAATGGTTTCCGTTATTCTCATCGTGGCTATGTTGCTGCATTGAAAGATACATTTGGATTTATTGAAACTGAAGATCATGACAAAGAAGTATTTTTCCATTATAGGTATGATAACAATATTTTGTACTTTTCACTAATATTTATTTGCTATTGTTCTTGAATGTTTATTATACATATTTAAAATTTAAATGTTGCATAGTTCTTTCATTAGAACCATTTATTTAAAGAAAAAAAATGTATTCAATTATTTTCAAGAAAAATACCTTTCAAATTAAACTGATATAGTATTTTAAGTCAACATTGCATATGATACATGATGCAATTTAATATGTAAATGCTAATTAATTTTTGAGTGCCCTTGAACTAGATATTAAATGAATATCCTAAATTTTAATTATTTAATCCTTGAAAATCTCTAAATCATTCATTTTAATTTTTAAGCCTAAATTGTAATTCTGAAGCACAAACTTTAAATTTGTTTATTTTTTTATCTATTTGGGAATATATATTTTAAAATATATTGTGTTAATGATTGTTTTGGATTCATATAGATCACTTGAATAAAATTACATTCAATAAGTAATTATACTCACAACCAGGTTTTAGTTTTCAGTGACAAATCTAATTCAAATTATCACCAAAAACTTTTAAGCCCAGCATTAAATGCACCTTGTCATAATATTTTGATATATCCTAGCAAAAATTAATTTATCACGAAACAAAATTAAATATTTATTAATGTATTATATAATTATTCTTTCATTTTCTTATGTCAATTGCTATTATGCAAGTATCTCAGTCTATGGATAATTTTAAGCTTGAATATTTATCAGTTATATGCATAATAAGTTATTTCTAATCTTGAGATTATCTAGCAGAGCTAGACAATCCCCATAATTCTGAAAATATCTTAAAAGTCTTATAAAAGATGAGTGTCCCGCAGAACCTCGCCCTTGCTGAAATTTTGGCACATCAAAATATGAGTAGACGAAGCAATATCAGCTGTGCATCATTGACCATATATATTTTTCGACCCTGCTTAAAAATTCACACAATAAGCAATAATACTGTATTGATTTTATAACATCATAATAAATATAATTTAAATTGTGATTAATAGTGCTACCTTGTTCATATGTTTTAAAAAATTCTATTCTGAAGACTTACAATAAAATGTTTCTAAAGATAATGTACATTTGAAATTTTAATGTGATTGTATAATATTGCTTATAGAAATAACATTTATTTATTTTTAAATGATTAATTTAGTGTTTTGTATTTGTGGCAAGGAAACTTTCTGAAATATTATTGATTAATTCTGATTCACTTTTAAATGTGTTAGTCTATAGACCTATCTCTGTAAAGATTTATTGAACCAAGATATTAGTTAACGTGAAGCTATTTGTGAAATCTTAAGATTATTGTGTATACAATATATATGAGAATTTATCTGTATTGTTTTTTGACCATAATTAAGCTGTTTTAGCCAGTTGAGCAAGTTATCCTTTTCTTTTCTAGTATCTAATTTCCTTTTTGGAGTAAAGTATTTAAAAATTAATATTTCTGTTAATTTCTGAAGAAAAAGTGAACAATGAATTATTTCTTCTCTGAAAATTATATACTTTTCTTACTACACTTACTATATTTAGTAATGGTTGTTGAAAAAGGAATCATAATATGCTTTTCAAAGCAAAATTAACTCATAAATATGAGCTAAGTTAATTCATATTGTTATGAAACGTAGCCATTTTTTGATAGAAATTACATTATGTTCAAAGTCATAAGCATAAGGCAAACTAACAATGTAGTATTAACTTTCACAAGCTTAAAAAATACCTGTTACATTTTTTTATTTAAAAGTAATGTTTATTTTTTCTTGGTTAAAATACTACTGACATTCAAAAAGATCATCCTTATTTTACTTAAAATGAATTAAAATTCTTTGTATATAGCAATTAAGCTGCACAATGATAGTCACCATTGATCTTGTTTGCTTTTTCAACAATTTCCATTATGTTATTTTCTTTATGTTAGCACTTCAATTTTTGCATACTTTGTTTAAGTTGTCAGTAGTATGCTTCACTTAGTAAGGAGAAAATTGTGAGATAAGAGAGCTGTAATGTTTATCATAAAAAATATTAGTGCTTGCTAAATAAAGATCTAGTAAAGAATGTTTAAAACAATCATTATTAATGATAAATTTTTATGTAATGATAGATAATCATAATGTTTTCTTCTTCTTCTTCTTAGAATTGGGTTTGTATGTCATTGGGCACCTCTGCTTTTATCAGCATTTTGTACCATTAACTCCAAACCCAATGTTTCCTAGTTCCAGTTACTCGGGTCACCCACTTTATTAATAAAGTCCGATAACCCTTTAATGGAGTCTAGGTGTAACTCTCTAGTATGGATGATGCCTAAAGAGGTTAATCTAGGGAGGGCAAGAGCCTCGCATTCATAAATGATATGCTCTGCCGTTTCCTCTTGCGTATGACATTTCCAGCAGATAGGGTCTTGCTGAAATAGTCCCATCTGGTCAGAGAGTCAGTCATACTAGGGATAGCTTCCTGACTTTCACCAGAAGATGGTTTGGAGGTCATTTCTACCTCAAGTGAAGGATTCATTACTGCCCCTTTACAAGACAGCCTCTGAGTTCACTTGTCTTTTTCAGCAAGGTCAACTTCAGAGGCATCACCTGTAGATGCAGAAAGGCTTGTTATTTCTTGTGTCTTTTCAGCCACAAGATAACAATTTATAAGCTCAGGTAATATAAGTCCACCCAGCATTGCCTGAGATACTGGGCAAGGCAAATTACTCTAGAAGTTTGCCAGGCAACTAGAGGCTCCGTTAAGACACCAATACCGCGGTGCCAATTAGCCCTAGGCACGGAACGCATAACACCAGGGTTTACGGGAGCTGGTTTGCGGCCTCTGATTCTATATTCAAGGCTATCCTGTCATTCCTACAGGACGTTCGGTGATCCACCGCCTACCGACGCGCCTGGTAGCTGCTCAGGCCCCAGGATCATAATGTTTTAAAGTATTCTAATAATAAGTTAATTTATCTTCATTTTTTATTGCTGGTTTTTCATTTTATCTGACCTTTTTTTCAACATTAAATAAATTTATTCTTTTTTAAAGTTATTAAGTGAGCCAGATTATTAAAATAGATTATAATTTAATAATTGTGTATATTTTGGTATGCATTTGTTACAATTCTAACTATTATATCAATGATGGTTTACATTTTAAAATAACTTTAGAATGTAAACTTTACAAATGGAGAAACTGTTTTTAAATTATTTGAAAGAAGGGATATAGGAAATAAAAAGATCCTAATGTAAATGTAATCTTCTATAATTTATTGCTAATTTTACATTCTCATTATTTTATTGCATAGTGTTTATGATGGAAATCCATCATCTTTGGAAGTTGGACAAGAAGTTGAATATGGAGTAACTCACAAAGGAAATAAATTAAGTGCAGAATGCGTTCGCAAATTGCCTGCTGGAACTCTACCAAAAGAGGATGTTCAGCCTGAAGTTTTGAATGGAGTTGTTGTGAGTCCAGTTCGATGTTTTAATCCTGATCAAGAACAGTATTCTGGGAAAATACGTTTAGCTTCTCATGGTAAGGAAAGATTTTTAAAAAATTTATCTTTCAGTTATATATAAATTCAATACAATATTTTCTCCGAGAATCATGAGTGGCATTATAAATGTCAATTTAATAAGAAATTGTCAGTAGAAAATGTATACATTGGAACTATTTTTCAATTTTGATGTGCATAAATTATAAATTCAATACTAATGTTTAATCTGTATCAAGATATTTTATCTTATTAAAATAATCCATTTTTTAAATGACAGACAAAGCAGTTATGTAGTTTGTATCACACACACACACACACATTCAGCTCTGCTAAAAAAATCAATAATGAGTTTGCTTTACCATTCATTATCTAATAATATGCTTGTATGTAGATATAAATTAATCTAAACACTAGCCTAATGTCTAGATTAATTTTATGACTCTTCTACTGCTCAGTTTCTCTGTAGTCGGGAAGTTATAAGAAATTTCTGATAATGTCCATTGTGTGTGTGTTAAGATAAATTTTATGTTTGATACAATTTTAACTAAAATTTTTGTTTGATTTCAGAATTGAAATTTTTTTAATCTTAATTCTTAAATTCAGTTCTTTATTCCCATAACAATATTTGTCTGGATGTAAATTGATGTTGATATTAAAAGTTGTAAAGTTATATTGGAATAGTACATTATATGATAATTTTTTTGAATACATAAATTTTTAAAGCCATTTTGTAAGAATAAACATCAGATTTTAATAAATTTGATTAACTTTTCTTAATTATTTGGAAATATGTTGTTTTGTGACAAAATATTTGTTTTCTTTCAGCTGAAAACATGGAAGAAAATTTAGCAGAATATGAGTTCGGCATAACAAGCTTAGATGATAAACATGAATTTCTTCAGAAAGGGGATGTTGTCCAATTCCAAATTGGAGTGACTAAAAAGGGGAAGGAACGTGCAGTTAATATCAAAGCTATAAGGACTCGAATTCAAGTTAGTTGATTATTCATAAATAATTTATCAGTTCTTTATATTTTTTAATTTAGAAATTAATTGGATATTATTTAAAAATAGGCTGTGGTTGATACAATAAAAGGAAATTTTGGTTTTCTTAACTATGAAGCTGAAGAAGGCAAAAAGCTATTCTTTCACATGTCTGAAGTTAAAGGTGATACAAACATACTAGCTGGTGACAAAGTGGAGTTTGTTGTTGTTTATCATCAAAGAACTGGAAAATACTCTGCTTGCAGTGTAGTGAAAATTGGGTAATCCATTAAAGTTTCATATTTTTGAAAATTGTATAATTTTTACTTAAATTCTTTAGATTTTAATTATTTTTGTTTTTATAGTTATTCAATTGAAAATATTTTCCATTGAATTATTATTTTGACTGATTTAAAAATATAATAACTATATTAATTCTGTTGAATATTCTAAGGTATCTAATGCAAAATATTTTCTCATTTTAAAATTGTGCTTTGATTATCATAACAGGATTGATTAATTTTATGTTTTAATTATAAAACCATAAAACAAAAGAGTCATTAAAGTATGTAATAATTAACTTACGTATATTCAAATGAAATTTGTGAAAAACTAAATAGTAAATTAAAAATTGTCAGTACTTTTATTGGAATACGATGAAATATGAATGTGATTCTCTATTTTAATATTTTTGTGTTATGATTATTAAGAAAGTTGTAAAAAAAACACTGTATATTTTCTTATATTTATTAAAAGCTATGCAATATTTTTTGCAACAATTTTATATTAAAAATAACAAGGTTATTGCATTGTTAGCTCTCCATTCTTATGCACTTATAAAAAAAATTATACTTTTGAATAAATTCTTACATATTATGTATGTAAAAACCACAGTATGTAAAAATTTATTTTGAAATATTTGTTTGAATATAATGTATTTAATTCAATTTCATTTATTTTTTGCTAATTTTTAGTTTTTGTGAACTATTTATAACTGAAATATATAAACCTTAAATGATACCCAACCTAAGATCGGGTTCATAATCTAATTTAATACTTCATGTAAAACCTAAGTTTTAACCCCTGTAATATTAGTCGTGAAACCTTGTGGCTTTCTAGTAATGCTTTGGGCACCCAAGGCACAAGTCCGAAATTCAACTCTGATTCTGGACTTGATCAATTCAGCCTTTTATCCCTTTGGTGAGTCTATAAACTGGATATTAAGCATGCTGGGAACTAAATACAGGTGGTTACTACAATGACATGTATAAAAATGACGCTCGTATTGTTAATGACAAATAGTTGTCTGTTATGAAAATGTAATATGTTATCTAAAAATCTAATTTACTTCAACACTTATAATTTTTATTTTTGTTGATTGGTTATTTTATTTTTAAAATGGGATGAAAAAATTTAATAACTATTAAATAAACTTTTTGGTATAAAGATGCATAATCATTTAAAGTTAATCATGGAATAAATATATCTATTTTTGTCATTCTTTAAATAATAATTGTATTCAAATTAGAGATTATTTGAAAATCAAAGAAATTTAAATTTTGATAAAAACTTCTTCCCTGTCAGTAATATAACCTAATCTTTATCATGATAGGGATAGACAGCCATTGGAAAGACCTGAACGTCTCAATCGTATACGTACTATATCTTCTGAAGGAGGAGGTCCTCGTTTAATCCTAGTCCGCCAACCAAAAGGCCCTGATGGTTCAACTGGCTTCAAGTTTCTTCGTACAGTAAATGAAGGTCTGCAAAATGGAAGCAATGGGCATCAGATGCATGCTAATGGTGTCATAAATGAGTCATGCTCAATTAACAACGAATTGCATTTAAATGTTGAGCCAAATACTCTTGTATGCTCACAGGGATGACTTTGTTTTGAAGTTTCGGTTGGATACCAGTAATGTTTATATTCTAAAAATTTGATCCTTATGTTTAAATTACAGATACAAGTAGATTCATGTTTTATATATATGGGAAACAAATTAGCTAATCATTAATATATCAATTGCAATATAATTTTGACTTTAGAACATAAGCCCTACTTACTTTTTCATTTTACAACAGTTACTTTTAAATCATTTTATATATACATTTAAAGTTGATTCTATTTATATTCTTACATGGAAAATTACACTAAAGATATTCAATGTTGCTATTCTGTCTTTAGACACTACCTATGTTAGCTCATATTTTACAGAAAAATATCAGATTATATACACGCTTCCCGATGTTTGAAATGATCTGATTCTGGAATTCTCAATTGGAGAAAGTGAGAGTAACTAAGCATTGCAGAAACCAGCACGCTTGAGCTTGACGCATGTTTACGGGCTTCTTGCCTATTCACACACTGCTCTTCAAATTGAATTGCAGCTAGTTTTTACATACGTTTCATTACTTTTTTTTAGAAATTTGTATGAGATGTATGATTTTTGCATGGAAGTGCAGCAAATCTCTTTTCAGGTGTTAGGATTATCTGTAGTAAAATTTTATTACAACCAATTGTCAAGAAAGGAGTGATTTTACTATCTTAAGATTTATGATCTTCTGTACTTGTCTGTTATAGGGTGATTTTAAAAAGTTAAGAAGCCACTAAACATGTGCCTTATATTATGATATAATTGAAATATCTACTTTGTAATGGTGAATAAAAATTTTTGCAGAGAAATAAAAAGATCAGTGCTGGAAAAGTGATTATTTTTGTGTCTGTATTTGTCTTATACATATATATTACAGGACTATGCAATTTATGAATATTAATCGGAATTTATTTTTACAAATAAACATTACCCAAGTTAAATTTTGAGAAGTTGTTTTTAAATTTGTTATACCATATTATATACAATTTAATAATTATTACTTTACTAAAATGAACAAAATTCACATTGTTAGATTATTGCTTCAAATAAGATAAATATTCTTTATTTAATTTAAGAATTCCTTTTGTTATTTAAACATTTTAATGCCTCAGGCTTTCAAATTCTTTGGCATAAATTCATTAAAAATACCAAAATTGATAATTTAGCTAATATTTAAAACAATTTTGATTAATCAAATAAAGAATTACTAGTAGTTAGAATGTATTTTAAATTGGAATTAATTAAATTGTCCGTTTTTTTCCCCCAATATTTTTATGATTTGGGAGAAATCATTTATTAAATTAGCTTTTTTTTTAAAAAAAATGCTTTTTATATATATATTATGTTAAGTAAAATTGGAATTTAAATTTTTCCTCAGATTATTATATTAGGTATTTAAGTATAAAAAACTAAATTTTTTTAAAAAACATTTTATCATTCTGATTTTTGAAAAATTTTCTAGCAATGTACTTACAAATAATTATGCAATTACCCTTATTGAAAATTGAAAAAATTAAATTTGTGTATTTTATAGTTGCAGGAACTGAAATATGATATTTCATGTTTCCAAGTTTATTATTTCAATTTTTAAATTTAGAAGTCACATAAAGCAAATTTATCATTTCTATGTAATTTCCCTCTTTAATTTGACTCTCCTGGAGTTGACATTTTTTCGTTTGAAATCATTAGTTTTAAACTGCTGACAAATTTCAATTCATTTAAGTTGTTTTTCAATCTTAATCAAAATAATTTAACCCTAAATTGTGTATCTGTAGTTTTTCTGCAGGGGGGTGGTAATTAACCACATTTATATTGTATCATTAGCTTCTCAATATGAAAAATGTAGGTTATTTAGTTAATCGTCATTAGTTCTTAAGTCCATCAGCATGTCATAACTAGCAAAAGCTATAAAATATTTGAATATTTTTCCCACCTGTCTGCTTCTATCTAGCTGGTCGAGCCCAACTCAGGTGCAAGGGAGCTTGTTGGTGCAACAACAATATAAAGACAGTTTTATCAGAAATATTTAAATCAAACAAAAATTATAAGATATTCATTGTCAACTTCATCCATTTTCATTTGTTGTGTGCCAGCTAGGCTGGCATAACAGGGTGCACTGCTCCACTTTTCCAACTGAACCATATTTAGGTGTGGAGTCTGACTTCCTCAGTACACACATGCCATAGGTACCCATTTATACCACAAACCATTCATACAAGGAAAGGACAAATACAGGATAGATAGAGAGTAAGTACATCCATGGCCGAACCGGGATTTGAACCCAGGACCTCCCCATCCGCTGTCAGGCACGCTGACCACTAGACAAGTTGGGCGGCATTCATTTTCATGTAAATTTATTAATCAAATACAAAATTGGAGTATTTTAATCAATCGTTATTAAAATTATAGAAATATTTGTAAATAAAAGTTGCAGTTGGGAAAATGTTTCCAAATAATGGTTACCAGAGTCATTAAAAATCTAGAAATAAGTCTTTTTTTTCTGTAGTCTGTTTCCTGGATATTAGAAGCGTAAATTGTCAAACGATACCGAATTTCACACTAAGACAGGTGCATATCTGGACGGCACCTGCACAAGCGTATAATTGGAACATCTGTGGATGAAAGTGATATTTTTATTGCACTTTATAAGCATTAAAATACGGTATCTATTTGCATTTCTATACACAGAAATGTATTTATTTTAATAGTAGGTAGTGGCTTTATTAAAGTCTTATATTTCTTGAATTTTTTTCAAAACTGTGAAATGTCACACCTCTTAGATTTTTAGAGGTTAAATTGTAACCCATCTAATTTGTAGCTAGTTGGATTTGGCTAAAGTTATGACGGGGAAAAAAACAGTGTGGCAAGACAAGCTTAACAGAGCTAAATAATGAATGGTCTGAGAAATTCAGTGAAAGAGACTGAGTGGATAATGATGCCTATAAAATGAACAACTAGTAAAATTGATCGCAAAACTCAATCAACATTTAGATTCACCAGTGTCAATGATTGCAGTTAGAAGGCACCTTTACAAACAGAACAGCTATTGTAGAGCAGCAATTCTGAAGCTATTTATGTCATAGGTTTTAATGCTAAACATTTACGGCAGTGTTACATTCACAAAACCTGGTTTGGAAGAAAGTCAAGTGATTTAACTAATCGTCCTACAGCAGGACGGATACACGTTTGGAGTATATTTGCACAAGCATACGTTATTGTCTCCTAAGTATCTAGCATTAAGTTGATTCTGTCATGATATGGGCAACTGTGTCCTGTGTGTGTGTGGTTTTTTGCTGTTCCAAACATAACCTTGAAATGAAAGATCACTGAGATAAAAGTTATGGCTGACAAGGTTAAGCCTATGTTTCTAACTTTAATTTTCGTTAAAGATGGAATTTTCTATAATGATAATGTTCGCATAATTCCCCCGAACTCAATGAATTCCATCAGATCTCTGTCACAGAAACATAATTAAATACTTTTATAACGGGACTTCTAGGCAAATCCACACAAGCTATACTAAAGAATTCCTTCTTAATCTAGTTCGTTTTCATTTTATTGATTTCTAAATATGATCCATACAAAACAATCAATCAAATATATATAAAAGAATTAACAATAGAAAAATATAGACATGTTTTTCATGTAAGTGAGATTTATCCTTGTTCGAATCATCTATCTTGATTCAGAAAATTAGTTTGCTTACTTCAACAAATATTAAAATGTCTTATTTGAAGGATTGAAATAAAACTATTTTCCACTCTTATTATAAATTACTTTCACAAATGCATATGAAAATAATTCTTTCTCCATTCAACATTTTTTAATTTGTGAACTCTCAAGTTAATATGTATAACTTTCTATTGTAGTTAAATATTTTAAATGAATGAATTCAAGGCGGACAACGAAATTCATAGCGCTTCCACCACCTTTTAATTCCTTTTGTAGAATAGTATTTATCAGAAAAGGTTTCTGTGTAATTACATCCCTGTGCAGCTATTTAAGGAGCAATTCTTTTAAAGCATCAATATATGCATTTGACGGACTCTGCTACAATAAGATATATGAATGTATTGATTATATAATTTCTCAATCATTTCAAAGAAATTCCAAATGTCACTAAAAGAACATGTCTTCCAGATGAAGTATAAAAGATCAAAATCTCTAAAAATTCTGTTCTTATATCGGATTTGTTTCCGTGTGGGTACATAGGTTTACTAGAATAACAATGAAGGCGTTGTTTCAATTACATCCAAGTATGAATTTCGGGGATAAGAATTTAAATATTCTTTTAATTCTTGTTCCGTAAAAATTCTGTTCTTAAATTAGACTTGTGTTTCCATGTAGGCATTCTGGTTTACTACAAACAATGTAAACGTACGTTCTGTTATAGTAGATTTAGTTCTAAGTATGAATTTCTCGGATAAGAATTTAAATATTTTTTTAATTCTCGTCCCATAAAAATTCTGTTCCTAAATCGGACGTGTGTGTCTCCATGTAGACATTCTGGTTTATTAGGTAACACACACACAATATGGGTGTAGATTCAGTTATCCACAATTATATTTGGTTCCATGTTTTAATCAAGTCCATTAGTTTTTGTGTTATAATCATTAAAAAATTAATGATATATGTATACTATTTCTAATTTCCTCTGTTTTAAAATTAAAGTTAGGTTTTCATGTAAAGAGGCGAAGTATGTACGCAATTAGAAATCTTCGAAAATTTTCCTGGTATGCGCAAAGATATAGACAAACTTCGCTATGTGTTCTGTCTGAAATACTTAAAAATTAAAATATATAATAATTTTTTTAAATATTTCAGGCAACATTAAATGGCATTTTATCAATTGTTCTCAACACTTGTTTAAAACATCCTTGGCATTTTGGAACTTAAATGTATTGCAATAAAATTCTGTAAATTTCCACTCATTGCATTAAATTTTTGCTGAAAAATTGCCAAAAATTTAAAAATAATAGTGGAAATTCTTTGTAAACTTTAAAGGCATTTTAAAATTAAATGAAATATATTTTTCCTACAGCAAGAATTTCATACAAACATGAGATAAACGAAAGGTAAAAGAAATATTTAAAAAAGTAAAACTTTTAAATACAATGAGGGAAACAATTACAAAAACTTTTTTTCTATGTAGTATTTATCTTTGAAAATTTAAAATACACGTGTTGCTTTCATATTCCAAATTCTAGGTATTTTGTAAGTCTGATGATTTGTAAACATACATAAATATTTATGTGTAAATAGTGAATTACATTTTTCTAAATTTAAAAGGAAAATTGTTATTTTCGTTTACACTTATTTAATTATGAATACAAAAGTGATTCTTAATTTTAAAAAAAAATCCATCTATTTTTGGTTAATTATATCCCCGTTTGCTATGATTCAAAGGTTATTTCCGCCAGCTTATACACTGTTTGTATTATTAGTTGTTGACAAATAGAAATGTGAAATAAACTTATTCATAAATCAAAATTTTACAGAATTAAACGCAATAAAATATCATTTCCATCATATATGGGAATCAAAACTGTATGTTTAGCATTCTAAAGACTGATAACCTTCGAAAAAGAAATAGTCATCTAATTCGTTACAAAAATGAAATATTATTGAGTTTATCAATATAAATAATGAATAATTTGATTACACAGTAAAATTTCAGTAGAACGGAATTCGATTCAATCTATAATGTATATTAACCAGTCGAAAAATTGTGCATAAATATTTATACACTGCCTGACATTGAAAATGCAACACCAAGAAAAAGTGAACAGAAAATTATGCAAATTTCAGAGTAGACGTACCTTACCGAATTATGCAAATGATGTGAAATGCATAGCTCCTCAGCGTACATCAGGTATGATATAAAGTAGGGAACCCGCAGAGTGGGCAATATTCGTGCCGTTATTCTGCTTGTAAAATAATCCTTGAAAATTTGTTCCTGTCTCAAAGGATACCTGTAATTGCAGAGAATGCCAGGCCATCGTTGACGGACAGTGACTCCATATAGACGAGTTTACGAGGTGCATGGTGATCGCACCGAAAAGAGGTCCTTACGGCAATCACAGCTGAGAGACACCTGGACACTTCAACGATGCACCAGCTGTTGCGAAGATGGTTGAAACAAAGAACTGTGGAACGTTTGCGAGCTGCCGATGCAGCCAGAGTGAAGTCAGCACGCGTGGATCGATGCGTCCAACAAGAGGAGGTTGCGACCCCGCAAAGCACGTCTGTCGAAATTCTGCAACATGTGCAAGACATTCTGGATGCTCGTACATCGAGTAGAACCAGTTGTCATCAATTGGTTGCTCATTTCGTCCGTTAAGAAGATCGCCGTTGACCCCGCAACATAGACGCGAATGTCTGGAATGGCGCCAGATTATTGCGATGTGGAAGACGGAGTGGCACAGGATCGTCTTCTGAGATGAGTCATGCTTCTGTTTCTTCAGTGATATTCGCATTGTATGAGAGTGGTGTCGATGTGGATACAGGTCTAATCCTGCAGCAATCGTGGAACACTCGACAACGAGACATGATTTAGGGTGCCATTGCGTATGATTCCATGTCACCTCTAATTCGTATTCACACCACTATGACTACCCAATGTTACGTAAATGATGTGCTGCACCTGGTGACACTCCTCTACTTTCATGGGGTCCCAATATCCTTTATCAGCAGGATAATGCTCGACCGCAAATTGCTCGCATCAGCCAATATGCCCTGCAAGGTACACAGTTTTTCCCTAGCCATTATGCTCACCAAATCTCTCACTAATCGAACACGTTTGAATATGATTGCACGCCATTTGCAGACCCTGCACTGCCTCCTTCATAAGACGTACTTTGGCAAATGATTGACAGAAATGGAAAGCCATTCCTCAGGACACCATCCATATTTTCATTGACTCTGTGCCTAGACGTGTTGCTTTGTGTATCGCCATCCACGGTGATCCTTCTGACCCGATCCAGTTCTCGCTCTGTATTAGGCATATCATTTCGAAATACAGATCACTTATTGTTAGTTGCTGTCTCCCTCTTTTTGCTGAGTTTCATCATTTTCTGGCAACTCCTTCTTGGTTTTGCATTTTTAATGTCGGGCAGTGAATATTATAAATTATGCATAAGTTTTATATGAATTATATTTTTAAAATTTTACTTAAAATTTTTAACCTGTTTAAAATTATATTTAATTACTTATAATTTAATAATAATTAATAATTTTAACTTATCATCTAAATGTGGTTAACTTTCCCTTCTTCAGTTTAATAATTCATGGGTTTGATTCCCTCAACAAGTGTAAATGTTTGTAGTAATTTGGAATTCATTTTAACTTAAGTCTGGAGTAAACTAGTTCAATCAGAAAGTAGCCATATAGACCGACAAATCAAACCACCTTACTTTTATTTATTTATTTTTGCAAAAAAAGGCAACGCTCAGTTTTTAAATATATCAAGATTCATGACCATTCTTACATTTTGTAAATGCCCACCAGATAAATTTTTATAGTAAACTAAATGATATAAGTAATGTTTTCTTATAATGAACTTTGACATCCCGTTACAAATTGTTGAACAAGTCAAGGTTGTTGATATACATTTGAACCTCCACCGTATTCTTGACTTGATAGATGATTTTCCATAGATAATATGTGTGTGGATTAGTTTAATTATTAAATAATGCAACGAATTAGTATTTTAACGATAGTATATTAAACATTATTAATAATTATAGTAACGAAAAATGAATTATCATAACAACATTTAGGCATCGGAACAGTCAAGGTTCAAAATACGTCTTAGCTAGTTCATCTTTCGTTTTTATCTGAAGTTCTTTTTCCAACACTTGACAGCAGGATCAAGTGTCGGAAAAAAACACATCCTTGTACTTGCTGCAACAGTTGCTTGCAACTGAAGCTACTTGGATGTCATGATGTTGAAGTCCGTCATCTAGCAATTCCACACATACTCATGCACGCACTCCCATCACACACAGAAATCCACCAAATCGCCGCGCATGTAGAAAGTAAAAAGCCGATAATTATCCCTTTCGTTGATGGTGACTGAGATAGAACCTGTGAAATTTTTCCTTCTATAAGAGTGAGGCTCTACTGCTAGAATATAGTCAGCTCTTCCATAATAAATTATTATATTACTTTTCACTAACCTTATTAAAGAATAATTCGAAAATATCCATAATTACCATACAATTCTTATTGGCTACCCTACAATAAATATGCTTTAAAAAAAAGCTGATATATATTTTTAATTTTGTGGATTTCTTTTTTTGCTTAAGACGTTCATTTTTTTATGGAATTTTATCAGGAACTCAGTTTCTACACGTTTAACGAACTTTTCCTTCATAAAATTTTTTTTAGAATCATATTAAACTTGATGATTCGTTATAATGTTTTTTATAGTTTAAATTTATTTAATTTATCAATAAAATTATTCTTACATTTTCTGCAGAAATAATTTTAATTGAATTAAATTAATAATTTTTATGACATTTTTAAACACCATTAATAACGGATTGAATGACGTTGTCTTTCAAGACGTGAAATTTTATCATATTTTATTGTGCTGTAAGCATATTAAAAAATAGGCATGTTACATTGCCTGATTGTTATTTAAAAATCAATAACAATAATCTATTTTTATATTAACTGATCATTGAGAGATGATTATTGTTTATAATACCTCAAACGAAAGTGCTTACCTTTAGCAAATGTATGAATAAACTAACCAAAAAAAGTGGCCTGAAATAGAATAAACTAGTTTTTCTCTTTTCGTATATTATTAGTTGCATGTATAGAATTTTGCCCTTTTCTCATTTATTCATTTTATCAATAGATAAAGGCAATTTTTATAAGCTTCGGTATTTTAAAAAATAAACCGTATCAACTTCAATTCGTAGCTTTAAAAGTGGAAAGGCATGAAAGCTTATCTCAGTATTTTTCATCAATGCAATTTGATATAAAGATTTTTTTATCTTGAATCGTTGCCTAAATGCATTTCTATATGTTTTGTCTTTTTATCGCCAAAAAATTTCTTGTTTATTCTTGATTTTCAGTTGAGAAAGTTAGATGCTAAAGGAAAAAAATTTAAATCCGAATATATGGTGTATTCATTTTTGGGTGAGTAGTGACTTAAAAGTGCGGCGACGCGATTATTCCTGAAAAGAACTTTATTTATTTGTTTATTTTTTGTGCTATCCCTGGATGACTGAATA
The DNA here is from genome assembly GCA_037975125.1 of Latrodectus hesperus. NCBI lineage: Eukaryota > Metazoa > Arthropoda > Arachnida > Araneae > Theridiidae > Latrodectus > Latrodectus hesperus. The sequence continues at coordinate 23,231,872 of CM075857.1, forward strand.
TATTTTCTATTGGCTGTCTTTTTTCCATTCGATAAATTGTATTTGTGTTAAAATTATTTCTTTCACGCGTGTGGATTGCAGTAAATTGCTTACATTTTTTTTTTATTCTCAGAAGAAAAGTGTTTAACAAAATTTCCATTCTAAGCAATTTTTTATGATTTAAACGAAAGAAAAAGAAAGTTTCAAAAAATTATTTGCTTTCTTTATGCTTATAATTTGATCTTTAAGCGAAAAGGAAAAATTCGTGAGACAGTAAATAGAAAATGATTTATTCCCCGTGACTACTAAGTCATTTCGAAGTGAAGTGAAAAACCATTTTGTTTTTCACTGTAAAAGGCGACGAAACTTTTTAAGCATTTCATCAATTTATGCCAATATTTTTTAGAAATATTTTGTTTGTTTTATTGATCATTTTAAACTTTGGAAACTACAGGAGAGAGTTGTGATAATTTTTTACTTTTGATTTATTTTGCGTTGAAGATTTTTTGTTGTCATAAATAATACGTAAATAAATTAAATTGTATTTATAATAAAATGTAAAATAATTTAAATGATATTTTATTTAATTAATTAATTTACATTAAATTAAATTAATTAAGTTATATTGTATTTATATTTTATTATAAACATGATTTAAGTTTAATCGAATTTATATTTCGCATTATTTTTCATTTGAAAGAAATTCTTTTTCTGAAAATTTAATCTTTAGTTAAAGAGTCTATTGGGTCTTACGTGTCAGAATCTAAAATTTAAACATTGAATAGCGGATCGCGTAACAACTAAAAGTTTTAATGTATGCAAATATCTAAAAAAACTCCTTTCCCTGAATTCTTTTATCACAAAGTGAACTAAATTCACATGTCGCAAAGGAGGAGACCCTATCGTAATTAATTTACAACGAAAGAGCATGCAAAATGCGGAACAACTTTTTGCAAATTCTTTTATTGTTCAACAATGGTTCTATGGAACTGAGTCGGTCGAGATGGTTTATATTTAACATTTCAATATAACAGAATAACTTATTTACATATATACAAGTTATATAATATGTTATATCTACACAACAAAATACGGAACATAAACTCACAATGAGATCTAAGCCTGTAATAATTTAAAACATAAACATGAATTGTTCTATCTTTCGGTTGCTAAGGGAAACCGTAACCGTTGCCACAGTTCTCTTGTTCTTCAGTATATGCTTATAAAAGTTCTTTTATGCTTATAAAAGCTTCAGTTTTGCTTTCATTCAATACTATTCATTTGTGTTTATCAATAAAATAATAAAGTTAAAATTTTCAATTTTAATACCATATTATAAAACTGTAAATATTACTGTCTTACACGAATAATTTATTTGCAAATGCATTAAAAGAATCATAGTATCAATTATGAATCCGATATTTCCTTCCATTCCATTTGTCTCGAATAATTTATTTTAACTATTTTCGATTAAATTATCGCAATGAAATAAAATTATTTGCTACGAACAAAAAGTCTCTATTTTAATTTGCTAAAATATTAAATTTAGGCTAGAAAATTTTAATTGATCATAGCAGTAAGAATTCCAGAAAAACTGATTCATGGAAACCAAAAGTTTGTGTTCTTTGTATTTATACTGTTGTATTTTTTTCACGCATAACAATATCTTTCTTGTAAACTTTCTTGTATCTTTACTTGGTTAAATTTCACTATAATTTATAAACAAGAGTTTTAATGATCTACTTAACAGCCAATAATAATATGATAATTAATAACTTAGTTACGTATATATTAACTGTTGAACTTATAATTAATTTCCAAGAAAAAGTCATGCAAATCCTATCCTGTTGTATCGTGAACTATATTCTGAGGTAATGACCAGACTTTTGAAACATACAGTTTATTGAATATAAAATCATACAAACATATATTAAACTTGGCATTAAAAATCACAAAAAAAAAAAAAAATCAACCATCATCTCATTTTCAGAAAATAAACAAAACTTTATAAAATAAATCAAGATTTCAGAAACTTAAAGTGAATACTTGCGTTCGCTTTGGATGACACTATTTTCAGAGTCATGGTGATCAGTACTATTGTAATGACACATTATTAAAGGGAAAATGTTAAATTCTGCTGTTACATTTGAGAGAAAATTATTCAATTTTCAAGTAAGTGCTAAAGTCACTCTATCTTGCTTTTTTTTTTTCCTTTTTTATTTTTATAACACTATTAATGCCTAATACTGGTAATAATCTTAATAATCTTTTTAAATGTTAAATTAGAGAAATAAGTAAGTACTAATATATATATATATATACACACACACACACACACACACACACACATATATGTGTGTGTGTGTGTGTGTGTGTGTCTGTGTGTGTGCATTTTCCATTTTGTGAAACCGGAGATAAAGAATAGGATAAGTGGTGTGACATTCCTTTCGATCATGATATAAGAACTGATTTCTTGATCAAATATATAATGCCTTGTTCCATAATTTCCAAAGTTCCTTTTAATGTTTTAATTAATATGTTTGAATAAAAATAATTTAGTTAAAATATTTATCTGTGTAACCATCTCAAATACCTCGGAACAATTATTAATAATAAAAACACCAACATAATCCAATTCAGCTAATAAATGCTTTTTTGGGCTGAAAAAACAACTAAGATGTAAACTTATCAGCAGAAAAACAAAACTGAGAATTTACAATGCATTCATACTACCCGTGCTGCTATATGCAAGCGAAATGTGGATATTAAATGTTGATATACAGCGAACCCTAGAAACCTTTGAAAGGAAAGTATTAAGAACTATTTATGGGTCTGTACAGGAACAGGGTTACTGTCGAACCAGATATAATTTTGAATTGTGGTGGTTGTGGGACTAATCCCCATCTGGTCTAGTGGAACTAGACCAGATCCATGAGATCATATATAGCCAAAAGTCCAAAAGCAGATGTGGACTTTTCACAGCCTCTTCACGAGAAAACCCCAAGCACTTCAAGATGTGTTGCGGGCAAAACGGAGCATTGTTGCACTTGGGGCATGCTGGGTATTTTCTTTCACCTTCTTCAAAGATCATACCCTTCAAGTGGCCAGTAGAAAGTCGAGACAGTGTCGTCTGATGTACTCTGGAGCCCTTAAATTTTGTGGCGGCTCCAGGATGTCTTTGGAAGTACCAAGGAGGAGCAGGAGGGTCAGCCCAGGTTTTAGAAGTAAGTTGTTTAGTAATGGAAGAGATCTCTGATGGTGTTAGTGCCATGCACATTCTTCCGGGTTCAAAGGATTACTGGCGGCAGCCTTTGCAAGGTCGTCGGCTACTTCATTCCCAGGCAGACCAACATGCGAGGGGACCCACTGAAGGTGGATTGGATGTTGAACTGAAAGGCTTTTCAACAAGAGTAGAATACTTCTACTAGTACTGTCGCCGATGGATTGCCAATTGAAAAGGTGCTGGATCGAGGATCGACTGTCTGTAAGGATCCATATCTCCGAGAAATCCTTTTGTGTATTGTTATCTAACAAAGAAAGTCCACTCATGATGGCGATGAGTTCCGTTCTGAAGACGGACGTGTGGTCAGCAGTTCTTTTTTCAAGCTTGATGGAATGGTTGGGGAGTTCAATACATACTCCGCTGCCAGTTGCATTGGTCTCCAATTTGCTTCCATCAGTATAAACTCTGGCTGCTCAGATAGGAATCTTGTCAATTGTCTCTAGAGCCAATTGCTTTAGTAAGTATGGGTAGTCCGACTTTTTACTTGCATCGAGCGTTAGGTTGGGATGAAAAGTGACTCCCTGGAGGCTCAACGCAGGGTTAATCAAAGGTGTCAAGCAGAAGGGCTCAACATAAGGATACAGCAAGTTCTGTAAGTGTGTTTGGGAGAATGGACTATTAATTTTGAATTGTATAGGCGGTATAACCAGCCCCAGATTACCCAGGTTATCAGAAGCAACAGACTAAAGTGGCTTGGCCATGTCTGGAAGAAGCCGGGAAAACAACCCCACTAGAATATCAACGTTTAAGAACCCCGAAGAATCCTGTGCCCGAGGGAGACCACCAACAAGATAGCTCGTTGACACTGAAAATGACCTCAAAATACTAAAAGTTAGGAACTGGCAAAGTGTCATTCTGGACAGACTGGGCTGGAAAAAGCGTGCTGTAGAGGCAGCTAAAACCTGTAATAGGTTGTTACTCTATTAAAGAAGAAGAACCGTCTCACTTAGCACAACCTCCTAACTTAATGTATAAGCATCTTATTTTATATCTAACATGTCACCTATGTTGATGACCAAGGACAACGAATTATAAAATTAAAATATATTACATTAATTTATCAAATCTCCTGAGAATCCATCTTTTTTCATTCTTTCGACTCGGCCACTCTTCTGTAATATGCGGGTATACTTTATAGCTCTTGTATCAAGATTTTTCTTGTAAATCTTACACATTATTCGGCTTTCGAAAATTTTCCCTCTTCATTTCAATAAGTGAAAAGGTTCTTTTTGGAATTGATAAAAGTAATCGCCTGATTTTCTGTGTTACTCCTTATCGACATAGCTGACAGTGCAATCAGAGCTTGATTAAGGCAGAAACATACGGGACAGCTGTCCCGACCTCCAGGTTAGAAAGGCACCCAATCGAATGGAAAATTTATTTACATTGTCAATTAAACAGAATCGTTTGATAATTCTTATCGAAAATTTGTTGTGAAACAGAAAGGGTCACCCAAAGAAGATTTTGCTCCTGGCCCCAACTAGGATAAGTCGGGCCCTGAATGTAGTTACCGCGAGTGCTGCGTTCTAAGTTCAATCCTTTTGGTAATGTTAATTGGAAGATTTCTTAAATTTAAATCTATTAGCGAATGCAAGTATAGCAATGCTAAGTTCCATCGTGGGATTGTAGATCCAGAGTTTGAAATGCTGAAATTGATCAATAACCTCATTCAAGACAGATAAACATTCTACTTTGCCTTGAAAATTCGAATTGAAGAACATTTTGCAGAGATATTGATGACTGAGATAAAAAGAAAGAGAGATAGAGATAGGGAAGACGTGTGTATGTGTGCTTTTGTGTTCACTGCTACATGACATTAGACTTGGAGATAAACGCCTGTCAGAGCATTTGTTCCAGGTGCGAAACTTGCTAGTACTAATTTTAAATTTTAGCTATGATGCACAGCCAACATTAGGGCTACAACTGCTAGTAACCATGAAACGAATTTTATTGGACAGTAAAGTTTAAATTGATAAATTAATCACATTGGTGTACAAAATCAGTGAATTTTCTGCCTTTATTTCAATCGTGTTTACAATCCACAAAAATAAAATAGTTGACTTATTATCCTGGAAAAATCAGGTAGGAGAAATTTGCAAGGAAATGAAACACTAATCTGGTTTTCCATCGAGTAGCCGTTTTCCAACTTGTGCTATATCATAACTTCTCTTTTCGCCATTTGTTCTCAATGAAGTTTTCTTGTTATCAATATAAATTCTGTGATTGTGCTCGCAAATGAGGCAAATATTGGAATTTATGTAAAATGTGCGACTGCAAGTGTGGAAAATGTAAAATGCGCTCACAAAGTTGGCAAATATACAAATTCAATAATTTTCCCGTCTTCTAAAGTTTTTTTTAAAACATTATAATTATAATTACATTAAAGACAAAGAAACTATAGATGAAATAATCAAACATTACATTTCTAGCAATTAATTTTTATTAATATAAGCTACTGGAATTCAAAAAATAATTAAAAAAAACTTTGTAGAATTAATTAATAATAATGCACACCATAAGCTACTTATTGAAACTACAATATATCATTAAGTGTGTATATTCCTGAAAATTATTTATAATGTTTTTTTAAAGTAAAAATAAACATTTTTGTATTATGTTATAATTTTAATCGATTTTTATAAGGTAAGTTACAAAATGGGGGTCCCATTTATTAAATGAATAATTATTTGTTGTCAGAAATCAACAGTTCTGAGGAATTATAACGAATGCTATGAAACGATCTGAAATTTTTATGTCAAATATAGAAATATGAATCTTAATTCAAATAAATGATGACATTTGTTTAGCGTAAATGATTAAAAGTAATATATTTCATGAAAAATAATAAAGAAAAAATATAAATCAGGCTGTTATATGCACATAAATAGCGTATACAGTATTTGTTTTAGTGATGTAAATAATTCATCTCAAAAATATGAATATAAATGTCCTTACTTTCTTCCGTTTAATACTTTTTCTTGAAAATGATCTGAAAATACTACGATCTTTTAATACCGTACTATTACTGTTAATGAATAAGTAGAAAACATAAATGTTTAGATTAATGTACTCCTAATTTATGAAACAAACTATAAAAACTAGGTGCTTGTTCTCAATACATTCAAAAGATGTGTTTTCAAATTATATTAAATTCTCAATGTAACATAAATCAATACATCTTTAAGCAATAATATAATACAAATAGAATATAAAACTTAAAGCGAATACAATTTATACCTTACCTTAATTTAATCAAATGTTTGTAACAAAAGCGTTAGAACATTTCAAGATGGTGTAATTTGTGAAATCGATGTACACCGTTTGTAAGCAGTTATTCAACGGTCTGAGAAACTGCTCTATTTATTTACAATGCAGTTCAATTAAGTTATGGCCTCCCAATTTAACTTGATTTGTGAAATTAATGTTTCTTATTTAAGCAAACAGTTTGCATATGAGTGAAGAGAGATTACATTTCCCTTATTGCTATTTTGATGATATATCTTTCGATAATTTTGATTAATATGCACTTAAATGAGAAATAATGATCGGCAAATTTTAAATGGATCTACAAATTAGTTGAAATGATTTGTAGCTCCATTATACATACACCCACACACATATATATATAGATTAAAATTTAATTATATAGCACATTTCTCGGGAAAATAAAACTTTTCTTTGAATTAAATAAATAATCTATAATGTTTCTAATGGTTAGAGAGTTAGAGAGATTTGGTTTGCCACTTTACGACCATCTTTAATATATAAGATCTAATTCTATATCAGGTTTCATGATAATTTTTGATGGAAAAAAATAAAATCTGTAGTTGATGTTAAAGAATATATTGCCAGGGTTGTTGAAATTTTGGAAACTTTGATAGATTTATGATGGAGCCTTGTAAAAAGAAATGTGATGGTAAAACCAGTGAAATTTTGAAGTATACATTAATCAAACTTAATTCGGACTAATGTTTGAAACAATGTAATCTGTTATGAATCTATGATTTTACCGTGAATGATATCAATAAATTTCCCAGTTCAACAGTATGCAATTCCTAAAGCAATTTATTTGCTCTGTGAATACTTTTGTTGTTGTTATTGTTACTTATGCCACTTGAACAAGCCAAGCTAGCTCTGCCGTGGGCAATGCGAATTTAAGTCAGTAGGGTGCACCTTTCGTTTAACCAGAGTGAAGGTGAAAGTACGACTTTATTCTAAACTCTTGTGATGGATGGCACCGCCACGGGATCTAATTCCTAATTTTGACATTGATCTGCAGGGGGAGGAAGTTTTCACCAGAACATTACACAAATGGTTACTGCTCAAAGATGGATCACTTTACTTTCGACTCCACAGATTTAACGAGCACGTGTATCGCATGTACCCGGTGGGTCTTTGGCGGCATTGGGAGTCGAATCGGATGGAAGGCCGATGACCTAACCACTAGAGTACCGCAGCCCATGAATACTTTTCAATTATATATTTGTCGAATTTTCTTTTTAATTCTTTTTGAAAATCACTTAAGTTTTCGGAATTTGTTTACTATAAAATTTTAGTTATAAAAAAGTGTTTGATAGCAAAATGTCAAATTTTTTATATGCTATGATTATCTTTTTTTACAAATAATATGATAATAAATGAAAAATTGTGGATTTAAATCTACATAGTATTTTTGTTAAATTTTTGGTAAATTATTTTTCCAGCATATATATATATATATATATATATATATATATATATATACACACACACACACACACACACACACACACACACACACACACACACACACACACACACACACACACACACACATATACATATATATATATACTATATATATATATATATATATATATATATATATATATATATATATATATATTTACTGTACTCGTGTCTGTAAATTAAGGATAATGCAAGTTCAGGCAAAGAAAGAGTCAGAATCAAAACAAATGTGACTTATTTATAAAGTCTATTTATTAAACAAAAGATAAAGGGCAAAAAAGATGATATTTGTTTGACATCATTAATAAAAGTTGCAATTTTTACTCCCTGGAGCAAATTTAAAAAAAGAACCTATTTACAAAAACCTATATGACATGGTTGGTATGATGATTAATGCATAGATTGGCCCCCAGACGATGCAAAACGCCTAGGCATGCTGAGTATCAAATTATCGATATGATTTTGGGGAATATTACACCACTCACACACACACACATCAAGCAATGCTCTCCGAAGTTCCGGTAGACATATGGGAAGGGGTTGACGGGCTGACATTCGTCGGCCAAGCATATCCCACGCATGCTCTATTGGATTCTCGTCCGGTTAGTATGCTGGCCAGTCCATACGGGTGATATCCTCCTATTGAAGGCATTCGTCTACAATGTTTGCACGGTGAAGACGGGCGTAGTCATTCATAAACAGAACTTCTGCACCCAATGGCGCCCCGAAACAAACGTACATGTTGTTCCAGAATCACATTTCGATAGACGTGGCCTGTCATGGTTGAATTCTGAACATGCAGGTTAGTTCTGGAACCCAGAATAATTCCTCCCCAAACGAGCAATTCTTCACAACCGTAACGGTGTCGTTCAATGGTGTTCTCTTGGTTGAAACGGGTACCTGGCCCTCTCCATATGAAAGTCCAGTGAGAATCAGACTGACAGCTAAACCTAGATTCATCGGAAAACATCCCACAAGACCACTGTTGCGGTGTCCACAATGCATGCTCTCTACTCCAGACTAACCGCAGGTGACAGTGAGTTGCGGTAAGGGGAACACATCTGACATGCCTACGAGCATGTAGACCAATGTGCACTAAGCGTCTGTACATGGTCTGCCTTGAAACTGTCGTGTCGCCGGTAGCTGAAGAGAACTGACGAGACAGGTCTGATGCTGTGCTCCGTCTGTTTCTTTTGGCAGTAACTGCCAAATACCGGTCCTCATTCGGTGTTGTAGCTCGAGGGCCCACCTGTGCTGTAACGTCTACTCACATTACCATCATCTTGGAACCGTTGCCAAGCCTGGAGATGAAACTCTAGGCGATTGCAAGTTCCTCGGATACTTCCAGCTGGGCACGTCCACATTCTAGACGACCTATAATTCTACCACGTAAAACATCATCCAAATGCTTCCTTTGCGCCTAACAATGTGGTTATTGCATTGAAATTCTTTTAAAGTGCTTGTGAACAATTTTACTTCTTTGCAACCATTCCTTATACACGCTTCTCTTACACTCTCGTCATTGTGACGTACTATTTGCGCCATCTGGTGGTTTCTTGTAATTTGCATGTTATTTTTAAAGATATTTGTAATAATTCTACATGTGAGATTTTTATTTTAGAGTTCAATTTCTGTGTGATTCTGAATTCTCCTTAATTTATGGACATGAGTGTATTTATAAGCAATTCTTGATAAAACTTTCAAATCTTCTCAACTTTGAAATGAGGATTAAAAGATTCATTCAATTTTAATGATACTTTACTCAGCTTTATTTAAAAGGCTCTTTTGCAATGAATTCTCGAAATGAAATCTAATTTATTGACCATCTACGAACAAATCGAGTTAGCTATGAAATGCTTGAAATACCTTTCCATTATAAATACATTAAATTCTGAAATCGAGACTTTTTTTTCACGTTCCAATGTTCGGCAACTCTTAAAAAATTAACAGCAATTAAACTAATTAAAATTACAGCAACTCTTAAAAAAATAAAAAATTGTAAACATATTTGAAGCAGTGGCGAAAAGAATGCTTCAGAAAGAATGACTTTAAACTCCTCTGAAATATTTCATTTTTAGGTATGAGGAACTTTGAGAAGAGTTCATATCAGCGTTATCTAGAGTTTAAAGTAATTGCAAACTTAATTAAATTTCGAAAATAAACATGTTTTAAACTAGTCCGACATTAACATCTTTTAAAAAGTTTCATTCTATTCCTCACAGTCGTTCTCGAACAAAAATTCGGTAGGCAAGCAGAATAAAGAATTTTATTTATATAAATTATCTAATTTTGAATCAAGTTCTAATGACATTTCAATTCCTGGATTTCGACTTCAATAAAACTTACCAAAGAGTAATATTTGATTTTTGGTTTTGGGAGTAAAGCTAGCCTTCTTGAGTTATAAAGTATTTTGACAGAAATAAACGTTATGCTACTTATAACTGTTGATGTTAATTTCTTTTGTTTCATTCACATCAACCTATTTTCAATAGTCTGTACTTTTTGCATACATCAAATTAATTTGCATACATCAAGAAAATCAGAAACATTAAAACAGTTTACACACACACACACACACACACACACACACACACACACACACACACACACACACACACACACACACACACACACACACACACACACACACACACACACACACACACACACACACATAATGTGTGCGTGTGTGTGGAAAGAGCGATAGCACAACATTATTGTCATTATTCCTCAGTGGCTGGTTTCGAACCCGAGACTTTTCGTATTGTCCTACCATTAGAGCACAGTGCACCAAAGCAAACGGATATTCTTAATTATTTTAAATCAAAATGTTTTTACATATAGCATTTTGAATTTATCAGAAAATTTTCATACATTTTCATAATAAATTAATAGGTCATACTTGGTTTTTTGAAACATTCAGATTGTAAAACAATCTAAAAAACATCTTTTTAGGTTAGCAGCTATATTGTTAATTTTATCAGAAACAAGCCTTTTTAAAACATTAAGTTGTCAAGGAAAATTAACAATATATATATATATATATATATATATATATATATATATATATATATATATATATATATATATATATATATATATATATATATATATATATACACATTTATATATATGAAAAATTTCATAATTTAATATTTTTTTGTGTTCGATTGTAATTAAATCGTTAGTCTGAAGTAATAACCATACCTCTTAATATTTGAGAACAAACCCTCACTTTTAAGAAAATTAAAAAATTTTATTTATGAAAATAACTTAGGTAAAAAATTATTTTGGTATTATGAAATAAAATAACCTAAATCAGATTAACATATTTGTTTTATATTACGAAATATTGAGAATGTTCGAAAAATAAATATCTTTTTTGATAAAGGCTATAGTTTATTTATTAAACACTGATAAATTTTAACATAGAATAAGTTAATAAAAAATAAGGCATTTTTAAATTAATTTTATTGAAAAATATGAACAATTGAAGACAATTTATTCAATTAATGATTTAAACTCAGCTTGTCAAGTAATTCTTTGAAAATATGATAAAATATGAAATAATGTGAAGCCAAAAGCTTACTTTTTGTGCAAGAAATTCTGAAAAACATGATTGAAGGTTAATTTTTACATTTTGTTACAACTTAATTGTTACTACTTTATACTTAATTGTGGATGACACGACATGTATACGATTACATACATCCATAAACCACCCAATTTTCCTACTCTGTGGATGCTTATGCGACGTAATAAAGATGTCTTTTGGAAGGTTTATACTGCGCACCAGACTTCTTTTGTATGGTTAAGAACATTTAATGGAATAAGTTAAGACATCTTGTATTGATGACTTCTTACTTGTAGACGCCAACTATTTGTGACAAACGTTGCACAATTTCAGTTTTAACGGGCAACCATTTCATTTACGACTTAACCAACGGAAATGGACGTTCTGCTGTTCGGTTATACCGGAGAAAGATAACCAAACATCCACATACCAGACTATCGGATGTTTGCTGTGTCGCATTAAAACTTTACAAAACGGGTATCCTTCATAGTTATGCTTCAGAATACTGACATTCACGAATAGTCCTAACACCATATTTGTACAGTATCTGTTTAATGACATGGACCGAAATCTTTACAGCAGTGTATAGATGCTTGCCGCAACCACCGGAACATTTCGATTAACTGTCCTTCGCGTATTAAAAAGGCAAAGTATTATATTCTTTTTACTTTTATAAAGCTCAGATACTACTGATCACTTACGAAGTGTCACATTTTGACAATAGTTTCTATACCAGTTATTCAGTTCAGTTATATTCATTGATGAAGCAACCATTTCACATGAATGAGGTGTTTAATGCACACAGTGCTCACATGTGGGTCTAAATCATCCTATGCGGAACCCGATTACGAGCCAAAGTTTCATCTTTAATGCATGGATGGGTATAATGGTATACACTTTAATCGAATTATATATCTTATTTCTTCTTCTACTACATGTTTTTATATCAGAATACCATGAAGAGCAATGAATGCGTAGATTCTGAAATGGACTTGGTTGCACAAATTTATATTAGTATTGCGATGATCAGCAAAAAGCCAAGTTTTATCGAAAGTATCATAGGGCTAAATGTAAAGAAAGTAGCATTTTCCTTTTATGGATGACATTCCAAATGTAATCTTGTTTACACAAGAAAACTGTTATTTCGTAGGTTGCAAAATAAACGTTAATTTTATTCTTCAGTTTTATCATCTAAAGCAATTTTATTTACATCATTTGAGTTTATTATAAGAATAGGGACCTTGTGTAACATATAGATTTATCAATAGACGACCCAAGAAATTGCATGGAATAACAATTCAAGTAAGCAAAATTTTGTAATCTATAATATGTTTTAGTTATTATTATTACATTAATATTAATAAATATTGTATATTTTTACTAATATTAATATATTAAATAATTGAATATTTGTATCTATGTACACGAAAATAAATATGTTAATTTCCATTCATAATTTTTATTTTTATTAATAACGTTCTAATAGCAATTGATATTTAAACATTACAAACTGTTTCACATGTGACCAGTAATTCCACTTAATCTTTTGAAATTCCAGTTTTTTCATAGTTCCTTTATAGATATTAAAAAAATTAAATAAATTTTTTTTTAATAACTCAAAATTGTCTTCATCAGTTGAATGTTTTCCTTTGATCTTTTTTTCTTTTCTGTTGTCAAAATGCAAATAGTTTGAACCAACGACGTGAACATAATGTATTTGACAATATATGCTACTTTCTCTACTCCTATCTCTATTTCACATATATAATCAATGTCAATGGTAGTGATTTTGAGCTCTTCCGTTTGATATTTGTAAGTCATTCATCATTTCAGGAGATTAACTCAAAAGATTGAACACGAGAATAAAACCACTTGGGTTGTCTTTCCTGAGCATCATTGGTACCCGTGCGCGCGTCCAGGTGCTTCCCTGGCTACTGGTCTTAATAGACAAGAACAAACGGCTACTGCCCGTTTCAGAAGTGGCCATCTTAGTAACTTGAAATTCGTCAAGGGTACGAAGAAATCTTTGCTCCATTTGTCTAAATAAACAGGCCTCTCCTGAACACGTTCTTCAATGCTTTGGTCTCTTCGGGAGAGATCTGATGGAGAATCCACTTATGGTGCTGGACTTTTTGAAAGTGTTCGTGCTGATGGACCTTGTCTAGCACTGCTGACCTCGGGGGTTTGCAACAACAACAACAACAAGTCATTCATTATACTATTTTATCGTGTAATTAAATAATTTCTGTATTGTGAAATTTTTACACTTTTGTGTTTATTTACTCACTTGAGGGTAAGATTTTTCACCCATATACAGCACTAAAAGTTTCTTTTTCCTCTTTAAATTTGTGCATGAAATTCTGAGACAGGCTGTATATGATTATGATACTTCTACAATTTCCATAAATGAAAGATTTTATAGGGAAAAAATTTATTTTTTAAAGCCTACATTTCAAAATTAACAGGTATACAATAAAATTTATAATCTAAAGATGACTTTAAAAATTAGTTCCTGAATAAGGCACTTTTAATTTGATGCTTTTCGATATCAGACCTGAAGAGTTTTTTCCATGTTAATGAAATAAACGCGTGTCGTTTCGGTTTTAAGCCGAATCGACACGCGCGTAACTTCATCGACTTCGGTAAAACTCTCGGCTTAAGAAAAATCACCGTGAGGGTCTTAACATGATCTGACGATTGAAACAAAAAATAATCTGTGTTATACTGCCCATTTATCTCCAAGGAAGATTAATTTTCGTCAGAAATGTGTTATTATTAATTTTTTTTAAACTTTCATGTATTCTCGGGAAATTATCAAAAATATAAGTTTTGCAAATTAATTGAGTTGACTTCAGCATGCTATAAACTGTGAGGAAGCATTTCTTTTTCAAACTTGCTCAATAAAAAACAAACACAACAAATAAGGAAAATGGATGCTGAAGAAAGCGGAGGGAGTTTTGAATCGTTAACAACGATACAGCCAAGTGTTCGCCGATTAGGTTTGTATATTATTTATTGAATACGATGAAATAAATTTGTCAGTGAAAAGAATGTATTTTCTAAAAACATTAAGAAGTACGTGCCGTTTTAAAAAGACTAGTTTCTAATATATGTCAACGGTTGTTTATTCTTAATTGCCATGTTAAATGGCATTGCAACTTGTTGTTATTATTATTATATGTGATGAATTAACTCTTAATTTATTTTATTTCTTCATTAAAGTGCATAGTTAATTTCTTAATTAAAATACATTATTTTGAATTTAGAGCGAAATTAAGCTTTTTTAATGTATTGCAAATTTTTATTCTGTATCTCTTAGTGCTCATTTACTGTGGAGATTACTGATCTTTAATATAAGGCAAATAATGATAAAAACCCAAGAATTCGAAAATGATATACAGCATATGAGTTGAAGGAGTTTAATATTCCCGAGAAAGTTTTTAACCTGGAAACCTTAACTTTAACACAGATCAAGATAAGAATTAAGGGGCAAAACAGTTTATGGAAACCTATCACCATCATGTATGATATAAGTCATGTCACTGTCCTGGCCTACCTTCTCTTTAACCTTGCATTGGAGAAGATAGATACAAAATAACTATATTAGGAATGAAAATTTAAACTCTAGAGGCACCTTTTTCAACAAAAATCTACAGATACTTGCATATACTAATGATATTGATCTAATATCCAAAACACCTGAAGTATATAAAAATAGACATTCATTTTCATGGAAACTGATGCCACTAAATGAATTTGAACATTAATCGAATCAAAACCAAATATATGTCATGTTTAAATTCAGAATATAACATTTCTTTCATAGAAATAAGCAGATATGGATTTGAACTTATAAAGGGATTGATTTATTTGGGTTCTAAAATTAATGCATAATATATATTGAAGTTCATAGCAGGATTGCATTTATTAATCAAAGCTTTTTGATTTATATTTAATAAATTTTCATCAAATTTGCATTTTAGGTGTCTCATTAAGTTTTTAATTTGTTACTTTTAATATATTTAACGATTCAGTGACAGTGGCAAAAATTTTTTGGATATATATTATAGTCTTTCTGAAGAATTTATCTGTTCATGTCTTAAAATGGAAAATTGGGAAATCTTTGCAGAATCTAATTTGATTGATGTGTTTTTAAATCAGAAATAAAATAAAGCCTTTAATGCCACTGAATTATATAATTTACTTTTATAATATACATAAACTAAAAGCATATTAAATTTGGAAGAAAAGTAATAATTTTTTAACTAAAAATTTTAGTGCTAAGAATAACGAACAGTTTTTAAAAATCATAAAACATTAATATTTTGAATTATATTTATAATTTTTGGATATTTCTTAATCAATTTTGTTATCTACATCACTTAATTGCTATTTGTAGTTCTTTAAGTATCTGTATTAGATTTTTTAATCATTATGTTTTTTATATTACAGATCCATTTTGGGCTACTCGATTATGGCAAAAACTTACAAGAGAAGCCATAACAAAAGTACATGTTGGACGTCAAAGACATTTTTTGAAAAATTATGATGAAGTATTCAATGGAGAAGACTTAGTAAATGTTGTCATGGAATTTTTGAAAGAATGTAAAGCTGAATTAGATGTGAATCGTATTGACAGATCAAATGCTGTTAAGGTAAGAAGTGTTACAAACATAAATAATTTTACAATGTCCAAAGTAACTTTATATTTGTAGTTTATGTAATAATATTTAGCTAAATGTTATTTTAGTATTTATAGAACTAGTAGTTTCAATTTCAGTTTTATTGACATTGATTGTAGTCAAATATGTAAATAATTATAATGCATCAGTTTACTAAGCTCTGAATCTCATAGCAGCACTTATTGTATTGCTGAATCTCACAGCTCTGTATTAAACAATAAGCTTACTTCTATTAGAATAATAAAAAACATATTTTGAAAAAAAATAGTTTATTGATCTGATAACTAATGTTTGTTTGTAAAATATTAATTTTAGTCAGGTTGTATAGTATTTGTTTACCAGTGGTTGCCATTTAAAATTTATTCTCAAACCATAAATGACTTGATGCTGTTTCCTGTTATAACACCAAAGTTAAACATTGCTGGCTGTATTATTTGGGAATAAAATTACATATGTATTGCATTACTCATAGTTTGAAGGTAAAGAAGTCTGCTTGGGAGTAACTTATACATATGTTAGAAATTACATTTTCAAAAATTGGTGTGAGCTTCTTTGGTTTTTTAACTCTATTATTTTTAATCTGGTTTAAAGCAAAAGTTATAGTTTTTCGAAATATTTATTAAAATCCATGTTTTTTACTTGCCATAAGATTTTTTGACATTTATACTTATTTTTGTAAAACTTTAGATTTTAGAATTTTTTGATTTCAAAAATATTTCTTGAAGTATATTTTAATTTAGAAAAGCTCTAAGGGAAAAATCATTTGAAGAATCATAATACAAAATATATATGTGTATATATGTTCATTACAGTATTTTAAATTTAGTAAATCCAATTTATATTTTGTATAAGGTTTGCCAAGTTTTGATGGAAAAGAAATTTTTTGAAAATGCTTCACCCAAAGGAAATATGAAGTTTGAAGATAATTCTCATCGATTTTACAGATTTATTGATGAAAAAATTACTCAAGAAAACATTGATAAAGAAAATCTTGTAAAAAATAACAGGTTTGTGAGCTATATGGAACCATATTTTAGACATTTTTAACCATATTTTGTATGATTCACATTAAATACCGAGTTTTCATTTTTATCATTAAAATAAAATTATAAAATTAAGAACTAAGTATTAAATGTAGATTTATTTAAAACTGATATAAAATATGAAAATAATGGCAAAATAGTAGTAAAATGATTAAAGTTATCAAACAGTTACTTTAAGTTGTTTTTATAAACTCATAGAGCTGGTAAAATTAATAACTACTAGAGGAATATATATATTAATATATATATATAATGCGATAATCTAAATTTTGCAGGATTTATCTGCTTGCATTACGAGATATCAAAGATTTTATTCAATTCAATTCTGTGTTTACTATAGTTAAATTAGACTCTAATGAAGAAATACTTTTGTTTGTCTTAACATTATTAGATCTTAAAATAATTTTGGTTTATTTTGAAGAAAGAAAAATGAAGAATTTTATATGTTATCACAATGATACTCATTTCATGCTATTTTTATTCCTATAAAATATTTCAATATGAGAAGTAATAAAAGAATTTTTTAAGCTTTTAATCTGTTTATGATTTTCTAAATTTTTATATTCCCTTGGTATGCAAAGAAAAATTATGATTTTATGTTATTACAATAATACTCATTTCATTCTATATTTGTGCCTAAAAATGTTCCAGTTTAAAAAGTGATAAGATTTTTTTTTAGTTTTTAATCTGACCAAGTTTATTTAAATTTTTATATTGTCTAACTATGTATTTTCTTTTCATATATGAGAATTTGAATCTGTACAATTATCAAACCTTTGAAAAAACAGCTTTAAGTGTTATAAAGTAATTGGGACATATATTTTATAAATTATTTTTTTATTAAAGTTGATCTAAATTCTCTTTCCTAGTGTTGTAGATGTTTATAAATTTATTTCTAGAAATTCTAAAATAATGTTGGAGTTTTAAGTTTACTTTTATTTATTTTTTCACACATCTTTGATAGCAATAAATTAGATGTTATGTGTCTTTATTATCTCTGATGAAGTAAAACCTTAAACTAAACAGAAATGTTTAAATATATTTAAATGATGAAGTTTAATTAGTTTTATGGGAAGATAAATAAGATATTACTTGCTAGAAAAAAGCCAATAAAGGTACACCAAGTAGCTTTATATTTTAAGCATAGTATATATGTATTTTGATATACATATAAATGCAATTATTTTCACATTCTCATCCTGAATTCCTGAAAATTTAAAAATGAAATAGAATTAAACAAGAAAAACTGCATTTAATATCAGATGTTCTAGTTCATGGTTACAACAATATTTTTTTTATTATTTCCATACAAAAGTTTTAGACTATTTTAAAATATATTTCAAGTATTTGATACTTTTATGCAATATGTTTAATATACTTATATTTATATAAAATTTAAAATGTAATAAAATTAGTTAGTAAAATTTAACATTTAATATGTGTATTTGATGCAGAATTTTGAAATAGTTCTTGATAGTTCATTGATGATAATTTAAAATGTTAAGAATAACTATTAGTGCAGTTTTAAGCTGAAATGCAAATTAGGTGTATAATTAAAATTAATTTTAAAAAATGATTTGCTTTTTATTATGTAAATGAAAGTAATTTACTGGTAAAATCACACTGTATTTTTTTCTAAAATATCTTGGAAACTTTAAATTGGTAGAAAAATTCCTACTTTAATATAATCTTACATATCTATTAGTGTTAGAGGTAGGCTTAAATATGCCAAGGGTTTGGATTGACTACTAAAAATGTTGCACAATACAATGATTATGGTCTAATATTGTTATTGTTTTGAAAGCAGTTTTGTCCTTTGTGTAGTTAGTAAAATTATTTACACATTTCAAAAATATCATTTGGATTTTGATTAATATCACAAATTTGCATAAAAAATATGTTAAGTCAAAGGAAGATAACATTCCAAACAAAAATTCTGCCTCCAAAAAGTACTCTCATTGTTACTATTTAGTAACTGAAAGAAAAGTCCCTGGTTTTCAATTCAATAGCTTAGCCATGACTTTAGTATGAATGTTTGTAGTTATTCAAAATCCATTTTCAATTATATGTCCAAGTTATAAATTTGTCTTATAAAATTTTTTAAATGGGCAAAACTTTCATTGGTATTTGATTGGTAATAACAAGTAATTTTAGTCTTATTAAAATTACTTGTAATTGAAATTCTTGTTAATTACATATTAAATATTTAATTAGAAATAATCAAATATAATTTTATTACATTTGATTCCTTCGAATTGAATATTTGATTTTACTATACTGATTCAATTTTAATTCCAATGATTTGTAACTCACATGATATATACTCAAACTATTCATATATTAAGACAAAATCCTGGGAATCATCTAGTTATATTTCCACATATATATTATGTAATTAATTCATAATATTTCACAGCTATTACTTTTAATTTATGATAAATGAGCTGATTATCTGAAATGCATTTACTCATTTGGTTTCTTTTGAAAATAAGATTGCTGTAGTAAGAGACAGGTATTTGATGTGTGACTGAGTTTTTCATTGTATATATTGTGGAAAACTCTAAGGTATCAAAAACATTCATTTAAAAATACATACTAAAAAGTATTTAGTTGCAGAATAAAAATATTTTTTAAAATAATAATTGCATATTATCTTTAGAAAGTATTTTTTATTTTATTTAAAATATTGAATGAGAAAATAATTGTTCATAAAAATTTAAGCAATTAATACCTAATGTTATGGGAAGAAAATTGTTTTCTGCTTTATTTTTACATTAAAATCAATTATAATACAGAAATATTTAATCCCAATCATACATAAATAGTACTATAATTATTTATTAAATTTCATACAAATTGATATATTTTAGTAACTATATTAGTTTAATACAAAAAATGAGAGAAGTGATTGTTATAAAAATAATTATGTAAAATGCCTAAGGGAGGACTTAGTAATGTTTTTATCTTTAGAGATTTTAATTGAAATTGTATTTATGATGTTTTGATTATTAAACTTTATTTTTGAACTTTAAATTTAATGAAAGCTGATTTTAAAATGAAAACCGAACTTTAAAAGAAAAAATATATGTAAAAGAAAAATATATTTTTATTTAAATATATGTAATACAGAATTTTTTCCTTTTTTTAGTTCACTATTACCAGAAGAAGAAAAGGAGAATGTAATTTGTTCACCATACAATCGTAATTCCAATTCTGCTACTCCCAATTTTGTAAGATGTACTAAAAGACGTTCTATTCGTTTAAGAACTCCACTTTTAAAAGTGAGGGATACTAAACCAAGCCCTGTGCGTTTATCTAAACGAAGTTCAAGATTTTCTGGTTCAGATGAAGGTAGAAATTTAATCTGATCTTAAACCTCATAATCTGGGAATTATTTTTATAATTATTTTAATAATATTTATCAATATTTAGTGCTATTTTAAAGTCAAATAAATTAACTTATTTTTATATTAATATAAAAACCTCATCGTATATTCTGGAAAGGTTTTAATGCACTTTTTTGTTATATTTTCATATAAATGATTACATTAGTTTCAATATTTTAATATTTGCACTTGTTGTAACTATTTTATTAATACAGACCAATTTTTGAGTTTAGTTCACATTTTTAAATTTTTGCTTTGAATTCTTGCAACAGATATCAATAGGTTTTTAATATGTTCTTATTTAACAAAAAAGAAAATTTTGCTGTTATTTATTTTGGAAAATGTCTTGTGCTTTTATTTAATTTTTATTTGTTTGTTTCATAGTTTAAAAGTTCTCATTAATTAGGTTGCTATAACATTAATTCAATTTGCTATGTGATATGTTAACAATTCTTGATTATGATAAAATAAAAATTTACTGAAATAAATTATTTTTATATGTTTTTATCACTTTATACATGTGTTAAAACTTCTGTTTATTCCAGTAAATGTCATTTTTCTTCTACTTTCTTAGATGATGTCCAAACTTTGAGAGAAACTGCTTTAGCTCTATTTCTACGACTCGTTGATGTTCCAATGCTAGAAAGTGTATTATCTGTTCCATATGATTTACCAGAAGTTCCAGAAGCACCCCAGCCTTTTATATTGGAAAATGATTTTACTCCACGAAAAATAAAACCTGTAAAACTTGATTTTCAAGGTCCAATTGCAGATATACCATGGGTTAAAGCAGCTTCATCTTGTTTGGGGGGCTTACATCCTGCAGGACTTGGTGGGTTGTGGTCACTTCAAGCTTGTAAAGTGCTTTGCTATAAATCTGTTGTGGACCGTTTCTCATGTTCTGCTGAATCTCTCATTCCTGGTGAATATTTTTCTATGTGTGTCTCAATTGTGAGTATGTTGAAGAACGATTGCAGAAATAGAGCACTTTATGCATTACAACTTTTGGTATATCATCTTCCATGGCGTCGACGTGAACAATTACAGCATCTTCTTAACTTTCTGCACCTGGTGGTGAATGATATTTTTGTTAATATTGATAAAAAGGTAATTTTTAAAATTTACAATGGTACATAAAAATAATGTTGCAATGTTTTAATTAAGATATTTAAATGTTTTATGATAAGGTATATATGTTTAGTGGCCAATCTATTATTAATACCCCACTTACATACTGCGCTGGCCCATTCTTAGCAGCCATAACACTCATAACTATAAGTTCTATCAGTCTCTGAAAGTAGTGTTTTTTTATGTTAATGTGAATGTAACTGCTTTCTCAATTGACGCTTATTGGATGATGGTGAATTAATACATCAAAGAACACATTCCATCTTATTTCAAAGATGCTCTATAGGATTCAAGATTATTCTGGAGACTGGTGGCGAAAGGAGTGAACTAAATTCACAATTGTGCTGTTGGAAACCCTCCATAGTATAAGTTTTATGACATGAAGCAGTGTTCTACTAGAAATATCTTTCCAATGGAAGGAGGAAACAAAATAGCCAGTAAGGAATAAACCTTATTGATGACAATGCTGAGATAGTTCCGACCATTAAAGTGTTCCACGTATCAGGGGGCTAAGAACATGTTAGCAAAACATTTCCCCCACCATTGTACCACCCCCATCTGTCTGAGCAATGGAAACCAAACAGAAGGGATCCATAGTTTTGTTTTGTTATCTCAAGATTGCCATTTGTATTGGGCAATAGCAAGTCAGATTCATCTGAATATCATACCTTCTTTCAGTTGTTGATGGTCTAGTGTTAGTGATCATGGGCAAGCTATTGATGTTTTTGGGTCATGATCAAAATTAGCCTTTGTTTGCTAATGTATGGAGTGTAGTGAGTTCAAAGATGTCATTCTGTTGTTCAATATTGTAATTCAAAGTTAGTTGATGAGTCAAGACAGTTATTTCTCTGTAGAAACTAGTATTCCTATTCTTACTGTCAGTTCTTTCATTCATTCAACCAACAAGTCTTTTGTTACTAAAAGCATGTATCTGTCTGCTTACTAAATCAGTTTTGGTAGACCTTTAAAATGGTTGTTTGGGAAAACCTAGCACAGGGTGCCATTTTTCTGTGCTGGGGAGGGATTTCCATTTTTTGAAAATTATTGAAGTTGAAATTTCATATCAGAAATTTTGTTTCAAGAAAAAATTGTGATAATGACTTTAGTATGTAAAAATAATATCTATCAGTATGAGAAAATAAATCAGTTAAAGGAACTGTTGAAGACTATATTCTGAAATTTTAACCAGGTTTTAGAGGAAGTTTATCATCACAATCTGCATATTTTTTTGATGAGACTAATCATAAAGTCACCTTTAGAAATCTGAAAACTTGTATGCAATCAAGCAACTGAATATAAAGCAACTATTATTGCATTTTTGAATGAAAACATTTTTCTTTATTTCTAAAAATAATTGAGCTCACACATAGATTTGCTAATTATAAATTAACTTTGTTCAGGTCAAAGATGGGAAAATTTTTGCAATATGTATAGCAGCTTGTGATGTGGCTTAAAACATTAGATAAGTCTTTTGTGATAAAATTGAATAATAATTTTTCATTAAATATTGATGAAACAGCATATAAAATAGATGTAAAATAGTAAATAGCAGGGTAAAAGTTTTTTAGGGAAGAAGAATAAATTTACTAAGGTGCATTTAGGTTTTCAACGAGAAAGTATATGCAAAATTATAAAATTGTGTAGAAAGCTTTTCTGTGAAGAAAATATCTCCTTTGATTATAAATTTGAATTTTTGAACAAAAGATTTTTTTTTGGAGATTTTGAAATAAATGCAGGATTTATAACTTAATCCTTTAAAACGTTCTGTTTTTATTTTTAATGAAATAATTGGATTAGCATTTGTTTGTTGAGTAAGACATAAACTGCATTTTATTCAATCCACTTTTTAACTTTTAAGCAAACTGAATGTACTAGATTAATTGAAAATAGATTTTTTAAGGTGTTTCTGTGCACAAAAAGTTTCATAAATTAAATAATATATTGACAGTTTGCTGTGCAAGTTTTTTTATCACATAAAAATTAATTGAGAATGAGATATACTTAAATATATATGAAAGAAATCTTCAAGCGCAGGACAGAAAAATACTTTTTAATCAGCTTAAGAAAAATATTTTGCTATTATTTTATCAACCATAAACTAACTTTCCTTTAAATTTAAGTATACATATTTTACCACATTTTCATAAATTAGTAAATTTCTTCTTAGTAAAAATCTTATTTTTCTATAATTATCTATATTGGATTATAAGTTTTTGTTAAGGTTTTCTTTTTCTTTTTTACATAATCTGAGAAAAGCATGAATTTTTAGCATCATTATTTTGACTATTTAATTTAATGAATGTTTCTTTTAAAGAATATATAAGCAATATAGAGTAAAATGTATGCATGTTGGCACATCTGTTTATCAAATGCAATAGATTACTGAAAAAAGAATTATATTCATGCATGAAATTATCTGAATCTCTGAACAGAATATCAGGGAACAACTGCAAACTTAATAGAAAAATGTACTCCAAGGTAATAAATGTTTGATTTATCTTTTATAACTGGATTCTAAATGCAAAAATACATATACAAATTTATCATTTATAAATTTCACATAAGTCTTACTTTTTGTGATCTCTGAACAATCAGAATATTTAAAAAATCAAAATTCAAGCAATACATAAAGTGATAAATGAAGTGGATAGTGTTATAGTATGCAATGGGTATAAAGCTGCCAGAATTAATTTAAATTGGGAGTCCCCTATCCTATATAAAATAATTTCAGATGGCATTCCAAAATGTGAATTTTTAACTTTTTTGTTGTATGTCACTACATTTTCAAGACATTAGTTTGCAATTCTTTTGTAGTATTATAGATGTTATTATTACCAATAGCAGAACAATGTCAAATATAGAAAGTTATAAACTTATGCGTTAGTACAATTCAGCATTATTTGCAAAGTCAAAACTTGGAATGCATAAACATCATAGCTAATTCATAAGCTTCTCTAGAAGAGAAAACTAATCAGAGTTTTACTGTGCATAAAGAAAATAAAATCGTTTATCTTTCGAATGGTTCTATAACTTTTCAATCCCTAATTCTAGACATTAATGTAAATTATTTTCCTGGCAAACCGTGGTGAAAAAATCGTAAGTTTTAGTCTAATATTAAAATGTTATGGAAACACTATATTCACATGAATGGAAATAAGTAATAAATTTTCAACAAGAAACAATTTTTTAAAAGAAGTAATTTATAATGTAATTACATTATAAAATTATATGACATAATCAATAAATATTTTAATTTGAAATATTTTGTCCTTGCAAATTTTTAAACGGCAGCCTTGCTTCTGGACGAATGGTTTCAGAAATACTCAGTCTATTGTGACAAGCACAAACTATCATCTCCAGTTGAAGTTTCTCAAATTCTTTGTTTTCTTTATGGTAACAGTCAAACCATCATCAATTGACAGGTGTGTTAAGTGCGTTATATTGGTACCAACTATTGTGTAGTAATTGAAAGGTCAAAAAATTTGTATAGGTGTTCTTAATAAATTGGTCACTCAGTGTGTGTCAAATGACTATTGTGACGAAATATGAACATTATTTGAGAAAATATAAATCTAAGTAACATAGCTTTTGTAAAAGTATTCTTTCTTCAAGCATATAATTCAATGCTTATTTCTGATTTTCATCAAGTTGATAGCTACAAAAACATAATTCTTTTTACTTACAAAATCTTTACTTTTGGACAGTTTAACTGTAAAATGTTAAATTGAATATTTTTAAGTTTTAAATTCAAAAAGTTAAATTTATAAAAAAATTTTTTTTTCAGAGTTAAGTTATGACATATATTGAATATTGTTTGCTTTTTCAAAATCTGTTTTAATTTTAAAAATTATTTTATAATTATAACACTGTTATAAATAACAAATTATATTAAATTGTCTAATAATAAAGTAAAGTATTATTTTAACAAGGTGTTATTTTGCTAGAATGGTTATTCATAGTTTTTGTGAATATATGAAATTTGGAAGATAATATTTATTTTTTAAAAGTATATATTCTATAATTTCAATATTAAGTCATTTACAAGGAGTAAAATTACACTACAAGATGAATTAAATTATTGCTTAAAATTTCCTGATTTAAACATGTTTTGTAGAAATTTCATTATCATACTAAAAAAAAGTATAAGAATAGTATGAAGTAATGCTTCCTTTCGCAGTTAGCTTAAAGAATATGCAAATATTTATTGTATGAAATTATATTTAATTTCTCAAGTTTTTTTTATTGATTAATATTTATTATTGCTTCTATTCCGAATTCTTCAAAGTAATAGTTAAAAAAGTTATGTGAACTTGCATTCGTCCAAAGCAATGATTTTATTTATTCTCTTTTTTATTAGGTGACAAATTATGAGGCAGTTTTACGTGATTTTCTGTCTGTGATATTCAAGCATCCATTAGTATCTCAGGAACCTCAGAAAATCTTGTTTGACTTTCTGCTTTTGAAGTCTAAATTAATTTTTCAAGTTCCAATTGATTTAAAAGCAATAAGAGATTCAGGTAAAAATAAATAGTTTTTAAGTAAAAAAGGAGAGCAATTTTTAATTTTTTTTAAAAGTTACTGTTTTTTCTTGTTTTACATATTAGTTTTTAAATTTTATAAATCATCATATTTTATATATCATCATATTTTATAAATCATTCCTATTTTGATTTCATTGATTACTTAATTTTATTATGTAGGATTTAAATTTTGTAAATCGATTCCTGAAGAAGATCTAGAGGCTTCATCTGCAAAATATACTGAGCAAAGTTTGTATGATTTAGCTATGCAAGTTGTTGATAGTACCAACATTAAACTTGCTGATAAAAAGAATTGGATGAAAAAGTTGAAAAAACATCATTCAAAAACATATGAAGCGTTTAATTTTTGTGATTGATTTATATATATTTATATTAGTCTAAGTATATATGAATGTGTGTATTTTTTATTATTTTTGTGTAGACTTGGCATAAGGAAGCAGAATGCTAAATTTTTGATACCGTTTCATTAACTTTTTGGTTTGTGAAACAATATTTATTATATATTAGTATTCAAGACATGAATCTAAAGTAAATTACATTATTTTTAAATCTGATATTTTAAAAGGTCATAGTTTTAGGAATTTTAACAAGTCCAGGGAAACAATTACAAAATAAAATTTACGAAATTTAGTAAAATGCTTAAAGTTGTTAATAAATAATTTTAATAATCATAAGAATTTCTAATAAAATGATTTTACATATGAAAATTACTTGTGAAATATATTCACGCTTTATAGAAAATTAGCATTTTATATAAAATAGTTATTTATATGCATAAAAATAAAATTTTGGATTATTGAAAATAAGTTTGTATGAAATTGGGAGTTTTTTTCTAAAGGTTATATATTTTAACTTTTTTATTTAATATATAATTCTTCATTGATTATCCTCAATGATAATTTTTTTTCTATTTCTATCATCATAAATTTAGTTTCCATAAATTTCTTTCTAAATTAATAAATGATATTTTTGAAACATGTTATTAAACATATTTTAAATGTACCATGTCATATTTTTAAATGAAAAATTGAGCTTTGCATTTTGTCTAAAGATTAAGTTTTGTTGCATATCTGGTATATGTTATTATCATGATTTTGTGCCAAATTAGTGAAATTTTAATAAATTTCTCCAATTTATTGAGAAAATTAAATATTTCTTTCTAAATTAAAAATGAATATTTATACTAAGATGTAAGAATTTTGAATAAAGTTTGTAATTAAAGTGTAATAAGTCTTTATTTAAGCGTTACAACAGCACACTTTCCAGTTCCTAGACTAGAGATAGGTTCTACCAATTAAGTTGAAGCAACTGGGGGAGAGCCTTCATAATTTAAAAACAGGAACCAAGCAGAATATTCTCCTATATTTGACTTGCTACCCCCTGGAGTATCATTTCACTAGGAAGACATTGCAACCATATTTATTTAATGAGCCTCCTGCTACCTTTAGTGAACATGACGGATTTTTGATTAAATCAAGATTCAAACTCATTACCTTTCTATAATGAGAACAACAGCCTTACAAACTAAGCGACTGCAACCTTCATAAATTGTGCATTGCATCACTATGAACATTAAAATTCAAAACAAAACCTTGACTTATATCTTATGATGTTTGGCGTAATAGTTAAATACTTTTTAAGTATAATAAATGGGTTTATATAGAGTTGCTAACTATTTTGAACTATTGAAAGAGCTTTGTTTTTTTTTATATTACCAGTGTCAATTACTTTTCAACAATATTCATCTGATTTCTAATTTAGATTGTGTTTCCTCTGATTTTTATTTAGTCGATAAAATTTTTAAAATCTGTTTTCAATAGACTTCTTAAATTTTTCATGAATTTACTTGAGTTTGGAAAATGATAATGGAAAAGTAAATCATTTAATAGAATTTTTATCTCTAGTTGTCATTACCATTCTTTAAAATTTGTTATCAAAAATGTTTTATAATTAAATTTAAACTGAAATGTTATGAAATTCATTCATTTTAAACAGTGTTTGATACTAGAATGGGTGTAAAATCAAAAAATACAGTATTTTATATTTTACACTCATTTTAGATTTTGTTATTTTTATGCATTATACAAAATTTTCATTAATATTAAATTAATAATTAAAGTAAAAAGTCACACACACACAATTATGAAATTTAGGAAACGTTTAGTTTAAATAATGCATGCTTATAAATTAAAGAGCTCATTGCAAGAATCGAATATATATGTATATAATTCAAATTTATTTAAATTCAAATTTATTAAATTTAAAAATTATTTAAGAAAGTTTGTTATTACATATTTATTAAGTATATAAAAGTAAACGTGCTTTAAAATTTTAATCGATTATATTTTTTATACGTTTGTATTTTAAGGTATAAAAAATTTGAGGCTGAAGAAAATTAGCAACGGGGAGGGGGAGGAGAATGAAGTATATGTTATTATGCTTATTTATATCAAAACTCAATAAGTGTTAGTAAATTCATTAATCGATTGATTTTATTAGATTAAATAAGTTTAAAATCTAGTCAAGATGATATATAATTTTTTAAAATAGGTGTGATTCTGTCTCATTAGAGAAAAAAGTAATTAAAACAGTAGCAAAATAATTATACATTTATTTATTATTGATTAATATAATTTTATTTAGAGTAACTTTACTTTATAGAAATAATTTAGTTAATACTGAAAAATTGAGACATTTTTTCAAAGTAAATGTTTATTAAAATATTACTTAATAAACTTATTAATTAATAATTATTATTTAATCATGCCCATTAAAATTACAACACCGGAAATAAATCTTGCGAACACCAAAATCATAGATGGAAGAAAAGGTTCGAATATCCATATGATTAGCTTTTTAGCGCATCTAGAAGAAGTACAGGAGAAAGAAACGAAATCTGAAACAAAATATGCTCATGGTTAATTCTATCTTCAAACAAGATAATACAAGAGTAAATGCTCCACATCGTGTTTTGGCCTCTTTGATACGGAGGATATTCATTGGTTGTCCTAGTTTATATGGGCTTCAGATCTCTTATCCATTGAAAACATCTGGTCAGATTTCTGAGAGACTTGTCACTCTCTCAAGCTACTGCGGTTAATGAAATCTGGCACAGACTTTAAGAAGTATGTCATCGGAGCCCAATTCGACTCAATGTCTAATCAAGTAAATCTTTTATATGGTAGGAAGTTAACTATTTCTATAAATTTCGAACCTCCAAGTTGATTGCAAGTTAAATCATTTTACTAAGATGTCTTACTGTTTACATACAGAAACATAAAATTACACACACTGATAATCCACTTTCAAAATCTTATATCGTAATTCTTATCCAATTAGATGGCTGCAATTTAGTTATCCTTTATCCGCAATAAATCCGCACGATATTTTTATCATGTGTTCCATTAAAATCTTATGTTGTTGTCGTGTGCCAGCTAGGCTAGCAATATGGGGTGCGCTGCTCCACTTTTCCAACTGAACCATATTTGGTGTGGAGCCCGACTTCTTCAGTACACACATGCCATAGGAACCCGTTTATAGGGTAGGCAACCATTTACACCTCATTGATACAAGGAAGGGAGAAAGACAGGATAGATAGAGAAAGTACATCCATGCCCGAACCGGGATTCGAACCCAGGACCTCCTTATCCGCAGTCAGGCACGCTGACCACTAGACAAGATGGGCGGCATTAAAATCTTATAAAATCGTCTTATAGTCTATATTTCCCTTGGTTAATTACACATCCGAACATCCGATAAGATTTGCTATTAAAACTCAAAATTCACTTTTTTAAAAGGGAAAATTTTCGCTTAAAAATTTTTTTTGCTAAACATAACAATACGGCTTTACCTAATTCGTGCTTAGAAAAAAATAAAAATGAAATATTTTTTAATTTAACTATTTGTGGAATCTGTTTTACCAGTCTTCTCTTTTTCTTAAACTTTTAATAAATTTACTTTAATAGTTTTATTGAATTTGTAAAATAATGCATAATTTATTACAAAAATCGAACGCAATATACTTCTAGAAATAATTTTCTACATATATAATTATAAGTAATTTTGGTATAATTTTTAACATAACTAGTTGGTAGTTATTAGAAGTTAACTCCGTGTTATAATATTTCATTGTAGTGTAAAAACCTTCGTTTCACTAGAAAATATACAGCTGACAAAATGTTTATTTGTACACTTCAATTTTGAAATTTTATAGCAAAATAAAATAAGGTAACTAAGTTAAAATTGCAGAAATATATTCTATTGATGTAAAATAATAAAATATCAATAAAAAAACAATCACATACTTTAGTTGATTAATGAATAAAACTTTATAAAAACTATACATAAAGAGTATTTGTACTCTTAGTGACAAATTTTAAATATAATTATAGTTATTTTATGGAAATTTAATACTTTGTATGCATTCCATTGGCTTTTACAATTGCTTCAAGACGTCTTGGCATTAATTCTATTAACTGTTTGGTGGTTTCTTGATCTATTTCTTCTCAAGCTTCCATGAGTGCTTCTTTCAAACTATTTTTACTTGTAATATTTTTTTTCAGACTTGAGCATCCAAAAGCATCCACAAATTTTCAATTGGATTTATATCCGGGAATTGTGTTAGTTTCAAGGTGTCTTGGCGCATTATAAAGCAACCATGTTTTAGTAACTATCGCAGTGGGTTTTGGATCGTTATTTTGTTGGAATAAGAAAGTGTCTCCGATATACCCAATTTTCTAGCACTGTCTAATAAGTTATGCCGCAACACATTAATGTAACCTAAAGCTGTCATTTTTGTGTCAATAAAGTGTATAATTTTCCAACCCCGCCATGAGCTACACAGCCCCAAACCATCACCATGTTCATTTCCACCACCATGTTTCAGGGTCTGAAGTACATTTTAACTATCAAGGACTGTTTTATTTTTTCTCCAGATTTTTCGGATACTAGGGGGTCAAAAAATTTCAAACTTACTCTCATCTGAAAAAATAACCTTTTTTCTATTAACTTCACATATCATTGGTTTTTTTCTCGTAGTTCTGCCCTTTAAACCAGCTCTATGTAACACATTTCTTAATGTTTGAGCGGTCACTCTAATGTTAGAAGATGCCAGAAGGTCATCTGCAATTTTCTGAGCAGAGATTTGTGGTTTTCTAATATCTGCTTTAACAGTAATTCGTTTATTTTTTGAAGTTAATTTAATCGGGCCACCTGGTACGTTCATTTTCAACGCGTCCAGTATTTTTATATTTTCTTACGATGTAACCAATAGTTGTAAACGGTAACTTAACCATCTTTTGAATTTCGCGATAAGATTTTCCACTTTTATTAAGTTTAACAACATGAGTTCTCATGTCTTAAGAGACTTCTTTTGATTTCGTGGTCATTTCTCAAATTTTCTCTGCGAGTGACCTTCACTGTTAAAAAAGATAATCCCTTCAATATTTAATAAATACAAACTATCCAAAAAATTAACTATCACGTGAAAAATTGCATGAAATGATAGTAATACTTACCGGAGATATAGGTGTGCAAATATATACTTTTTGCATAAAATTTTCCAAGTTTGGAGGATTTAGATTTTATTTTCAATAATTTCAAAATATTTTTTTCGTTTACTTAGAAATAAACAACAAACTCACGCTCACACATCACAAGGAATAAAATAGGTGCTTATATGTTTCTAAACTTTAAAAAAAAGTGGTGTACAAATAATCATTTTGCCTACAATATTTGCAGAGCACATTAAATGTTATTTAAAAAACAATAAAAAATCATATTTTTATATTAACTTATTGATAAGAAATACTGGATATATAAGTTATAATGATGCAAATGAAATTCTTTCCAATCAGTTAGGAATGTAAGTTATTATGCAACTTTATATTTTGTATATGCTTCACTATTTTAAAGAATAAACTGGAATAACTTGAATTTATAGTTATAAAAGTGAACAGATGGAAAAACATCACAGTATTTTTCATCTATGTACTTAGATGTAAAAAATATTATCTTGTGTGTATCGTTACTAAAATGCATTTCTATATGTTTTGTCTCTTTTTATCACCAAATATTCTCCTTCTTGTTATTCGTTTTCGAGCTAAAAGTTGGAAATAGAAGAAAAAATGTAATCCAAAATCTACTATATATTCATTTCGTGGTGAAGAGGGATTTTAAAAACGTGGTTTGGCGATATAGCAGTAAAAAAGAATTGAAAAAAAAATTTTTTTTCACTATCCTTACGTGATTGAATATATTTTCCATTGACTGTCTCTTTTCTCATTGGATAAATTCTATTTGTGTAAAAATTATTTCTTTCATGCGTGTGGATTGCAGTAAATTGCTAGCGAAAGAAACACAAAATTAAAGTTCTTTTCAAGGGAAAATGTGCGGCAAAATTTTTATTTTAAGTCATTTTTTTTGTTTTAAAGGAAAGAACGATTGAAAAAGTTCTTTGTTTTCTTTGGGTTTATAATTTGATTTTAAACGAAAGGGAAAAATTCGCGGGACAGTAAATAGAAAATGATTTATTCTCTCTGACTACTAAAATGTTTCGAAGTGAAGTGAAAAGGAAGTTAGACTATTTTTATTTTTCTCTGCAAAGGAAGAGGAAAAAACTTTTTAAAAATATTTTATCAATTTATGCCAAAATTTTTAAGGAGTTGTATGTTTTATTTGACAATTTAGTTCTTGGCAAATACTTATATTTATAGAACGTTATTTTTATTTTGAGAGTTGTTTTGTTGCGCTGTTAAATAATTGGTAAATAATTGAAAAATTATTTAATTTTTTAAAATTTATTCAAGAAAATTCATTTTAAAAATAAATTTCTTTTTAAATTATAAATTATTTAATAAAATAAATAATTGGTCGTAAAAAAATTTTTTATTTACATAAAAAGTTTTCATAAAATAAATGGTTTAATAAAACAAGCACATATTAAATAATTTACTATTCGTTATTCTTTTTTTTGAAAAAATGTCCTCGAAAGCAAATTATTTAATAAAATATACAATTTGTCATTTAAGAAATTCAGTTTAAAAAATTTTTTTATTAAATAAAAACGCATAATGAACTTCAGTAGATAAAATATAACATTTTGACATCGCGTAATAAATGGCCCAACATTTTAAGGCTGTTGTGTTGTTACTTATGACACTTGAACAAGCCAAGCTCGTTAAGCCTTGGCTATGCGAATTTAAGTCAATAGGCGTCTTTCGTGTTAATCAGAGCGCCATGAAGGTGAAAGTACGTCTTTGCTCTTTTTTAAATTCTCCGATAGATGGCACCACTAGAGGATCTTTTTCTCAATTTTGACATTGATCTGAAGGAGGAATTTTTTCCAGAACATTGCACCCATGGTAACTGCTCAATAGTCGACCCCAGGACTTTCGATTCTTTCCGCAGATTTAACGAGCTCGTATATCGCATGTACTCGGTGGGTCTTTGGCGGCAATGGGAATCGAACCCCGCCCTTCCGGATGACAGCCCGATGCCCTAACTACTAGGTTACCACGGCTTTCTGCTAGGGCCGTGGTAGTCTGGTAGGTTAGGGCATCGTTCTCATCATCGTAAGGTAGTGAGTTCGAATCCCTGCTTAACCGAAGATCCGTCGTGTTCGCTAAAGGCGGTTTGGGCACGTTAAAATTAGGTGAGGTCGCAATGTCCTCCAAGTAACATGATACCTGTGGAGGTGGCAGGCCAAGTATTGTGGGTCTTCTACTTGGTCCTCTTGATTCAAAATCAAGCCTAAGGATACCACGGCCCTAAGGCTGTTGGAATGTGTTCGAACAAATACCGCATATTGTCTTCCTAGTAGATGTTTACTGGGCTATATGCTGCATTTATGCATTCAAAAAAGGACTGAAACTCGGAGAAATCTCAAGATATAGATGCAATAATCTAAAGTGAATCCATTCCAGTAGTTCAACTGTAGTTGGGCAAATCTTATGAGTAGAAGTTTACTAGATCGTATCTTAAGTTTTATGTTACCAAATACTCCTACTATATTTATTTCTAATATCTAGAATACTAATAAACATTGAAATTAGTTAAATAGATAAGGATAAAACAAATAGCCGATGTTTCTAAAAAATATTAAAAAATAATTGAATATTGTTATTCAAATTTGTGATTAATTTTGAATATGGTCTTATTAATTGGAAACATAATATATTGTTATAGCAATACAAAATACATTGATATAACAAACAATATTTAAACAAGTTAATGTATTTTAAAACTAATTAAATATATTAAAGTTTGAATTCCAATTCAAATTTTGTGATGAGAACATTAATAATAAATAGTAATTTGCATAATTTTTTATATAAATCCATGAAATGATTGAAGCAAACTAGACTTTAAATCTAATTCATGAACATCATCACTATATATATATATATATATATATATATATATATATATAATATATAAAATATATAAAATTCTCGTGTCACAGTTTTCGTTGCCATACTCCTCCGAAACGGCTTGACCGATTTTGATGAAATTTTTTGTGCTTATCCGGTATCTATGAGAATCGGCCAACATCTATTTTTCATCCCCCTAAATGTTAGGGGTAGTACAACCCTAAATTTTTTTATTTTTTTTGGTTAGTTCTGTAAGTTCCTAATAGATGGCGGTTCATCATCTAAGTTGCACAGGTATTCGGCAGATGGCGACGTGTTTATTTTTCTAGATTATACCATCTTCGAGAAAATTATCGTGCGCGCGCAAGCGCGTGGTTAAATATAGAATTTACATATATTTTCATGATGTATAATGATACTATAACAATTTTTCGTTAATCATTTTCATAATTATACTTTGCATTGTGTTATTATTGTGCAGTATTCAGTTTGAATATTTTTAATATTATAAATAGTAAAATAAAATTTTATTTATTACTGTTTTTCTCTACTAATTTTCATACCACCTTGAAAATATGTAAGTATTTCTTGATAGCCTTTTATTATTTTTTATTTTTATTTTATAATTTGATAATTATTAATTTATTCAGTAGAACATTTTGATCTAATTTATTTATTCAAATGATAAATTCTTTTAATTTTTTTATTTCAGTATAATGCCGCGGAAAAATTTTTTAGTTTTAATATAATTTAAAATTAAAATAATAATAGTTCGATGTCAATGTTATCTACCTCATTTATAACAATTTATTTTTAGATGTCTTTAATTTATATAGTATATTTTATAAGTAAGTCACTGATTACAAACTATAATTTAATATAAGATGAATAAAATGTAAATTCAGAAAGTATATGTTGATTTGTGCTTAATTTCAAAATTTCGATACTTTACCTATTACTATTAAATTTTGGTGAAACGTTTTATTTTTAATCTCCTATGAATGAACCT
The DNA here is from genome assembly GCA_037975125.1 of Latrodectus hesperus. Lineage (NCBI taxonomy): Eukaryota > Metazoa > Arthropoda > Arachnida > Araneae > Theridiidae > Latrodectus > Latrodectus hesperus. The sequence goes on from CM075857.1 coordinate 23,267,594, forward strand.
ATTCTAAATTTTTTTAGAAAATATTAATTTGATTGAACCCAAGAATTAGTAAAAAATTGATTCAATGTATTTTAAAAACTCAGCCACTGCAACGCGTGGCTGGGTCAGCTTGATATATATATATATATATATATATATATATATATATATATATATATATATATATATATATATATATATATATATATATATATATATATATATATATATATATATATATATATATATATATAACTTAATAAGTTAATTTATTATTGATATTATTGATTGGTACCTATATGTGTATTATTCCGTCGACTTTTTTCGCCATAAAAATGTCATCGGATTTTGCAAAGATTAATAATTTTTTTTCAAAATGGGAAAGAAAAGCAAAATAGTTTATTTATATCTTCATTGTAACAAATAGATAAAAATTTCATTTGTAAATTATATGGTGCTAAATTAAATTATTAAACGACATGAATTTTTTCGCAGATATGGTCGACGGGATAATACGTAAGTACCAATAATTTATAAATTAAAAATTAATAACATTTTACTACTTAAAAGAGCTTAGTTTTTGAAATTTTGGGCAGAAATTTTATATAAAAATCAAGTCATAAATATATATATACATATAAACTATTGGAGGCAAAATTAAGCCCTAAATCTGATTTTAGATAAAAACAATGTTGTAAAGGATTCTTATTGACTACAGAAGCAAATACTGTCTAACAAAAATAATTCATTAACGCTTCATATAATTCACATAATAGAATAATTATATTCATAATTATTCAACTAATTATAATTATATTCATAATATTTATTATAATTATAATCACATAATAGAATAATGATTAAGACAACAGAATATTACTGAAACTGAATATTTTTTGTAAATTATGGGGATGACAGTAATATAAAAACATTCTTAGTTTACTAAGAATTTTTTTCAATTAATGTAGTCATTAATTTGTCCATTTTAATGAAGATATTTAGACCCAGATGCAGTATAATCTAGAATGCCCAGTTCTGAATTTTTTGGCGATGAAGAAATGTTATCAAAATGACATATAATGACATGTTTACGTCATTTTGACGTAAACATGTCAAAATGACGTAACCACTATATACTAGTGAGATGACATAAATACTAGGGCTGCCAAAATAGAATTTTCTGAATAGTTCTTATAGGTCTACATATCTATGACGCAATAAAAACAAGGTTGCCATATACATAAGAAAATCCGCCAAATAATCAACAAACTCTGACTTTGGCATCCTGGATTATACAACATCTGTGCCCAAATTTATTGACGATTATTTTAAACACAAATATAACAATGCGACGACTAAACATAAGTGTCATTGTTACAATTGTCAAAGAATTCTCGTGTCTTTTTGAATCATCGTTTCTAATTTCAAAGTTGTTGTCATTTCGCTTCTACAAAATGCTACACAATAAATCAAATTCATCTTTTGATATTAATTATGAGTCACTACAAAGTATTATAAAAATTTATACCAAGTAGTTTCAATAAAAGTAAAATATGAGCTACAATAATGTCTTTCGTAATTTGACTCTTGCGTATGACATCATTGGATCCTCGTTTACGAAATTGTCTGCTTACTTCCTAGAAGGAAATTGAAAATAAACATATGTTACGATTCATCTTGTGAAATGTACACAGCAATGCTTGAGAAATTAGTATTAATTGTTTGCATACTGAAATGAAGAGAAAAAGAAATTAGAATTGCACATGAGTATAGACTTGTGATAGAAAACATTATTATTTATGCGTTTAATTTTCGTGGGTGCTAAAATATTTGCTGGAACATATAGAAAACATTAACAACCGCCACATTTTCCGTCCTCAGTTTTTACTTCTCGAAGTGAAGGTATTTCATAGATAAATTCTTGCCTTTTTATTTATATCAACAAATTGTGTCGCATTCATAATAAAACTTAAATAATGATGTAATGGTCTGAAGAAAATTTTCTCCCCCTGAAAATCAATGTCAAAAATTGAGGGAGTGGATTCTCTGGTGGTGCCATCTATCGGAAAAATTTAGAACAAAGTCGTATTTTTACATTCTTGGTGCTCTTGTTAAGCGGAAAACGCACCTTTCTGACTGAAGTTTGCATAGCCAATGGCATAGCGAGCTTGGCTTGTTTACGGGTCATAAGTGACAACAACGATATGCTTGGTCTTTTACAGTCTATAATAATTTTTATCATTAAGTAATTCAAAAATCAAAGTGATTCTTTTTGAATAAAATAGTAATACTACATAATTAAATAGATATTAACTTCAGATAATTAAAATATATGCAAATTGTATATTTTTAATTGTAAAGATAAAAATTGTAAATAATTAATTATACATTATATACACAAAAATTGTATACATTATGGAATTTTTTTGCAAGTGTACAAAAGCAATCTATTTGGTTTTTGTAAGAAACATTTTCTAAAAATTCATATACTAAGAACCTGAGATGTTACTTTATTAATAAGATACAATAACAAATACAAATAAGCGCATATTTAAATTCAATCTTTGTGTGGTACTTTATTAAAAACCAAAGAATAAAAATTTTTGATTCAAATTCAATTTAATACAAAAATATTACTTTCTCTAAAATAAATTTCAAGCTTAAAGTTTGCAATTAGAAAGATTCTACACATGTATTCTTAATCAATCTTTATTTTCTTTCTTTTGAAGCGCGCTCATGGGTAACACGGAAATGTTGAAATTTAATTAAAAATTTGCATAAAGCCAATTTTATGTATCAGAACTTGCTTAACACTATAGGGTGAGATATTCATTTCTTTTTTATTTTAGTGTTAAGCAGAAACCACAATAATTGATTTTTTTCTTGAAATTCAAAATAGGCTGTGGTTGGAAATGCTTTAAAATATTTTATATTTAGGAATGAAATTGAAGTTCTTTTAATTATTAAAAGAGTAAATATAATTTCGAGGAAAAATAAACTACGAGTTCCTTATGCAAAAACTATTGTTGAGATTGAAAAAAAAATTATTAGTTGAATTCATTGTATTTACATATGAAAATCTCATTAAAATACAGAAAATTAAAATCTCCCCTTCGTTATTTGTTACGCTTTTTTTATTTTCATCTTTTTCATTATATTTTAGCCATACATTATTATTTCCATATATTATATACAGGGTGTCCAGAAAAGGACTCCCTGATTTCAAAATTAAATATCTCGAAAACGAAGATCGATAGAAGAATGCAGTAAACGGTATGTTTATAGTAAAAACTGTAAGAATTTAATACATCAGTTTGAAATAATAGTTACAGAAGTTGCAAATAGATGGCGCTGTAATCGCCATACGTAATGCTTAGTATAAATAGTCGAAGCCCAGAGCGATCAGTACCACTATTCAAGCGTGAAAGGAGGTTAGCATTGAAAACATTGTGATGTGACTTTTTGGAAAGAATGTTTTCATACGATTATTTCATTTATGTAGGCTGATTTGAGCTGTACATCGTACAGCGCCATCTGTTAGCAGCTTTTGTAACTATTATTTCAAATTGCTGTATAAAATTCCTACAGCTTTCACAATAAACATACCTTTTACTGCATTCCTCTATCTATCTTTGTTTTCGAGATATTTAATTTTGAAATCAGGAGTCCTTTTCTGGACACCCTGTATGTATATGTATATAACAGATTACAAAAATTATTTAGGGAATAGTTTTGTGTTATGTTTTTGTCGACAATGACATTAGTGAATTTGATATTTTGTCGCCATTAAAAGAGTAACTTTTTATCAATACATTTTTACATATCCTTGAATAAATCTGGAGATAATTTTTTAAATTAAAATTATCTTCTTACAAAAAAAATGTTTAATATCGGAACAATAATAATGATGCTCTTTCAGATTTTTAAAATAGATTTATTAGAAGTTGTACCACAAGCGTCTTGATCAGTCATGTCAGTTGACCTTGTTTCGCCAACTGACTGACAATACAGTTCATCAGTCGGAGAAAAAATACTCACATGATCGAAATATGAATTAAGTTCTGTTGTGTTTTTTTTATTATGAAAATGAATTTTATAAATACTTTACATAAAAAAGAAAATAATTGGAAGTCAAAAAATAATCATCATATTATTTCTGCTGCCATTTCTTTTTCTTAAATTATAAGAATCTTTCTCAAATAAATATATTATCAAAGATAAGTTTTTTTAAAGATTTTGATTTTAATATATTCAGTTCATGCTAAGAGAAATTTGTTCTAAAATTTAAATTTGTAAAATTAGCAATCACGCATATTCGTGAAAAATAGTTTTATTTAATAATTAAAGGAATTCCCCTAATTCGGCGAAATTTATTTTCAATCTTTTAAGCTAAGAGAAAGGTCATTATGTATTTCATTAGAATGGAAATGATTCTGTACGTTGTTTGTAATAATTTATTCGTACATATTGATGACATTGCTATTTCTGTATGAAGTCATAACTATCTAAAATTAGCATAATTTAAAATTATATAAGAGTTTAGTTGCCATTTCATTTTTCTTATGTTAAATAACTGCAAATATTTTACTCAATGAAAATTTGAATTTCCCTTTCTTTTTTTGGTGGAAATAATTTCTGTAAAAAGTACAAAATTTTTTGTGTTTCTTTTGTTGTTTAAAATAAAAATATGTATCAAAATACATTTGAAAAGCGCAATATTTAGTAATGAAGCTAAGCAGTTATTATAATCATTAATAAAATATTTCTATTTTTATGGATGTTTAAAGAAATATCTTAATATTAATAAAGTAAGTTAACTTTGTTTTAACTAATGAGATAATTAAATTAATCTTTCAATATTAATTGAATAATTATTTTTCTAATATATTAAATAATTATTTATAGTTTATATTTTATAATTATTTCCTAAAGTTATTTTATATTATCTATATATAGTTATGTTTTATCGAATATATATTTCCTACGATAAAAAAATTAACTATAAGAAAAATATTGAAAATTACCTGCAGAAATAAAAAAATTATGATGTATGTTCCCAATATTTACCCAGTGTTAGCAATAAAAATCTTATAAGAAATTCTAACAACATTTTTTTAAAAAAGCATATTAAAATTTGTTTTCCTTCATAATCTAGGAACTTATTTTTTTTACTTACTAATAGTTTTTAATAATATAGAAAAAAATGCTTGAATTGTTATGGCTATTTTATAGAATGCTTTTACATCTTCATATTTCAGTGAATGCTCAGATAACTTTTCTGGTTTCTACTTTTTATTGATAATGATATCATCAGGATATTTGCTGTATCTTTCACTGTTGAAAATAGCACATTTTATCAAAATATAAAAACATAATCATGGATAAAAGCGATGATTATTTTTATTCGATTCAAATCATCTTCCTACAAATACGTGTTTAAGGTTTCAACCACATAATAATGGGTGATCATTGAATTTTGAAAAGGGATTTCTTATGACATTATTAAGGGAAGTAACTCTTTTTCTCCTACATTCGAACTCAATTTATCACTTGGATGATGTAAGAATTCCGTGATCGAATTCTGAATTAGTTTCTGATATTGATTCTAAAACAATGAGTAACGTAAAATATTCTTTTTTTATTGAAGGATACTTGTTGTAATAGGTAATAAGGAATTAATGTACATCTAGTGTATATTCAAATCGATTATTTTTAAATAGAGACATTGGAATGTTAAAAATAAAGAATTTAATTAAAAAAGTAAAATTAAATCTTATTTTTTTAAATGGATAAAAATAATTAAAAAAATATTTTTTAAACCAATCAAAATATTTAAGTTAAAAGGAAACATTAAATAAAAATAATAATGAAAAATTTGTTAAAATTAAAAAATAATTTTAATATTTAAAATTAATTTCTGTTTGCAAGGGATGTAATTTGTTGTGTTGTTGTTGTTGTTGTTATTTATGACACTTGGACAATTTAAGCTCCGCTTTGCAATCGGCTATGCGAATTTTTGTCAGTAAAATGCTTTTTTCGCATTACCAGAGCACCACGAAGGTGAAAGTACGACTTTGCTTTAAGACTCCTCCGATAGATGGCACCCCAGAGAATCCACTCCCTCAATTTTGGAGGAAATTTTCTCAAGACCATTATCCCCGTGGTAACTGCTCAACGACCGACCACAGGACTTTCGATTCCACAGATTTAACGAGCACGTCTATCGCATGTAGTCAGTGGGTCTTTGGCGGCATTGGGAATCGAACCCCACCCTTCTGGACGGAAGGCCGATGCCTTAACCACTAGGCTATCACGGACCCTTTAAAGCTAGGTACAGGGAAGTATGCCGGTGCAACAACAACAACAACAACGGCCCCTTTAAGAGAGGACCGTGGTGGCCTGGTTAGTTAGGACGCCGTGCTCATTATTCGAAGGTAGTGAGTTCGAATCCCGGCTGATCGAAGATCCGCCGAAGAAGATGTGTTTGCTAAAGAGGGTTGAGGCACGTTAAAACTGGGTATGGTCGCAATGTCCTCCAAGTGAAAGGAAACCTTTGGAGTTGGTAGGCCAAGTATTGGTGGTCTTCTGCTTGGTCGCTACTTCAAAATCACGAACACTCCACCCGACTGCTCCTATCTAAGTGGTTGAGCTCATCTCAGGACTATGTGCAGGGAAGCATGCTAGTGCATTACTCTTGATGCTAACACATCATTACTAAATTTATATAAAACTTTCATCATTGCATGAAATATGAAAAAATTAAAATTTTTTACAAAGAATTCTATTATAACATGTTTAGTTCGTATTAAAAATGTGTTTTGTCTAATATGTAACTTAAATTTTAACCTCAATTAAAAGTGAATCCACATTTCATGAAAAATGTTCTTATTTAAGTACTACATAAAAACTTTATCTAATTAGATGTGATATTGTTTTCCAAATTTTCAAACTAAATAAAGGAAATTTTGATACAGCATTGAAAATGTTGGAATTGTCTGTATTTTATTTCTTGTAATAATAATTCCTCGCTATTGATGATTTTATCATTTATATGGTGTTATCCTATGAAGCTCATGAAGATTCAGTTCTTCGATAAGCGTTTAATCCTTATTTTGTTTTCGTAACAACGTTATCATTAGAAATTGCTTTGTATTATCAGTGTGCATTTTTGTGAAAATATATTAATCGGAATAAATATTCTTTTGACTGCTAAATATATTAGATGTTGTAAATTTATGTTCAAAGAGAAGTTTAATGTACAAATTTAAGTTTTCGATATTTCTTTTTAATTAAAAATGAGCTTCAAACGCCAATGCTGATTCCACATCTTTATGTAGCAGTTGTTAGTGTTAGTGATTAATTTAATAATTTTTTTCGTAGAATTTTGATTAAATTCTCTAAAAAATTCAACATCCATATTCAAAAATAAGAGAATGAAAGGAAATATTAATATAAAACATGAAATTTCAAGATATGTTAGAATCCCAGCTTAACCAAAGATCCATTATGTTCTCTAATGGCGGATGAGGGACATTAAAACTGGGCGCGGTCGCAATGTCCTCCAAGTGAACTGATAACCCTGGAGTTGGCAGGTCAAGTATTGGTTGATCTTCTACTTAGTCCCTGCTTGAAAATCACGAAGACTCCACTCGGCTTCTTCTATCTAACTGGTAAAACCCAACTCAGGGTTAGGTAAAGTTAATGTGTACTAGCAAAGGACGAATCTCATGAAAAAGGCATTTATCTAGATATGAACATGGCTCAAGCGATTGGCATGTAAACAATCATACATACATATCCCAGAGTGAAGGTAAGTTTCGGATTGTATTTTAAGGTTAAAGAGTTTGGAATGCAGTTCAGTGACGTGGTCACACCTCATCTGGTAGCCTCCTCTTCACATCCACGACACACCAATGGAATGAGTTTGGATTTCACTGATTAACGTAGGCACGTTCCAACCCATGGAGCTCCAGCAAGCCAGTGAAGGTGAACGTGGTCACCCTTCTAATCACTGCCCAAGGCGATTAATGATTACCTATGCTGATCTTAACAGGAAACCACAGAAGGGAAAAAAGTTGATTTCACATCCTACTTCCACAGTAAAATGCAAGAGCTCGAGACATTATTTCTCCTCCTTCAATATTAGATTAATCAACAGATGAAGGTGGCTAATCATAAGAACGTTTAACGGATAAACAACGAGACTCTTAATTGTGAACTTTAAATATTTTCTTTTTTATTTTATAAACTTCTAAGTTACATATTATTCTCTTTTTGCTTAAAACATATAATCTTTACTAAGAAGGCTTCTGTTTCCAAATCATAAATTTACCTTTATTATGTAAATATTTAAAACTAAACATACTATCTAAACTTGTAAAATTGCTGCTGTAAATGAAATGTGACGTGACTCCTATTATGCGTTAGGAGCCACTGACTTGACATCGCTGTGTATATCTATCAAAATAAATAAATTGGGGTTGTGATGGGAGAGCAATACCTGTGTATATCTATCAAAAATAAATAAATTGGGGTTGTGATGGGAGAGCAATACCTGTGTATATCTATCAATAATAAATAAATTGGGGTTGTGATGGGAGAGCAATACCTGTGTATATCTATCAAAAATAAATAAATTGGGGTTGTGATGGGAGAGCAATACCTGTGTATATCTATCAAAAATAAATAAATTGGGGTTGTGATGGGAGAGCAATACCTGTGTATATCTATCAATAATAAATAAATTGGGGTTGTGATGGGAGAGCAATACCTGTGTATATCTATCAAAAATAAATAAATTGGGGTTGTGATGGGAGAGCAATACCAACACGAACAGTTCAAGACTCTCCCACATTATCATGAATGGTAATTCGGCAACTATTTTTCCAATATTTGATATCAACATAAATAAGCATTTATTGTTCACATATTACATTCCCTTTTGATATGTAGAGGTCTGCATATTATTCTGTTCAAATCTAGTTCTAGAAATGAATACAGGTTATTTTAATTTCAGGATTTCGTTAAAAGATATGGCTCCTGTAGTTCCTTGATGAAATCTTTGCTGAAGTTATTATTTAATTATTAGAGTATTGGAGATTTCAGCCTCTATACTCCATGGCACCCTAAACAATGTTAAAAGCTCATTTTTGATGTCATATAATCCTGAAGAAGCTGGTGTTCATTGTTGTAGTTTAAAACCAATATATATGAATTTCACTCTATAAAAGTTAAATAAATTTTGTTGGAAAGATTATAGGTAGTTAGACTGTTACCCACTGCAGCCAAAATGCGATATAAGAAGAATTATGCATTGGGAAACATTAGCACAAGCTGTTTATTACCTTGTAATGATGTAATATTTTGGCTTCTAGATACTGTTTTCTCATCCAGTATAGTAATACAGGGGATTCTAAATTGTTTTTACAAATTTAGAGAGGCGATAGTACCCATCCAGAGAAGCAATATTTACTTCGGAACATAGGGTCACATTCCAATCTGAGAGGCAGAAAAGAGGAATTTCCGCCTGACAGTGCTTGCCCAGCACTTACAACAGTGTTGGGTACGAGAATGAATAATGCCAAAAGTTTCATAATCATATTTATTGTTTCACGAAAACCTCACAGAAAATGCTCAAAATGCCACCCAGTTTCACAGTTGACACCGGCAAAGGAACGACTGGCACAAATTCCCTAGAAGATTCTAATTAATTAGTGCCTTCAATTAATTAGTGAAATCTAAAATTAGTGCCTTTTAATTAATTTCCCCAGATTCTAGTCATGAGATATTCAGTTGAGTCCACAGGTGTCTAAAGATTTCATGTGACCCTAGAAGAAAAAATCCAATGAATTGACGTCCAGTGAGCGAGGAGGACAAGCCACTGGTCCGCTACGCCGAATCCATCGTGCGTGATATGTGGCATTAAAATGTTAAAGACCATGATGAAAAAAAGTGCTGAGGCTCCATCGTTTATGAACCACATGTCTCTCAGGATGGGGAGTGGAACAGTCTGCAATGAGCTGGTAAGCACTTGTTCAAAGAAGATATGTTGTGTTGCGCCAGTGAAACGGTCTGGCATGATGTAAGGGTCTACTAGGTAATCACCAAGGATACATGTCCAGATGTTCACGGAAAGTTTCTGCTGGTGTCTTCGTGGGGTTGTTCAGTGGGCATTGTTGTCAGACCAAACGTGTTGATTGCGTTTTTAAAGGACAGCGTCTACACTGATTGGCTTTTTCCGGTAACCAATAAGAGCAGAATGCTGCTTCTGCTCTGTGGAAATTTGCATACGGTAAATTCGTGATAGATTCTTGATGCATTTCTTCTTTCCTCTTTTCTGCCCCTCAGATTGGAATGCGACCCTATGCTCATATGTTATTGCTTGTATGGATAGGTACTGTCACTCCTTTTAATTTGTAAAAGCAATTCCGAATCACCCTGCGTATTCTTCAGTTCATTCATTTTAAATTTGCACATCATTGTCATGGCACTGTATTCATTGCAAAATGATATTGCACAGTAAGAAAAAATATTTTAACAAATACAGAGTATACGTATATGCATGTATGTATATATATATATATATATATATATATATATATATATATATATATATATATATATATATATATATATATATATATATATATATATATATATATATATATATATATATATATATATATATATATATATATATATATATATATATATATATATATATATATATACATATATATATATACATATACATATACATATATATATATATATATATATATATATATATATATATATATATATATATATATATTCTTCCCGTTTAAATTCTGTAATATACACTTATGGTGTTCCTTGCCTAATTCCTTGTCGTTGGCGTACATTGAAATAGTAATGACTGTCTGTCGTAAGCAGGAACTATATCAGGTTCTTAATGCTGAGGCAGAAAATCTCTGAAAAAATTATTGGAAAAAATTAGGGAATAAAAATTTAATTCTGAAATACACCTTTCTCAATAGTATACTTTATTGCGTGCTTGTACTCAATTTCCTGGTTGGTTCCTGAAATTGTGATTTTAAAATTTGAATTTATAATTAACTTGAATATTGTAAGTTAAAATTTATGTTAACGAAAGAATATATTACTTTTTGTCGTGTTGTGTTTAGTACATGGTTATTTCCACATGATATTTTATAAACATTGTTTGTTAACGATGATAATTAAAAAAGTTGATTAGAGATGGACATTTTTTAAAAATTTAACTTCCTTTTTGCAACTGTCTGTATTTTCAATATAAACTTAAATTTTAAATTTCAATTTTCCAGACGAAATATGATGTCTAATATATTACTATTTTATTACAATATCATTGGTTGAACCGATATTCGATTCTAACAAATGTTTTAATTTGCTTACTACATACGTTCAAATAATAGGTTAATTAGAATATAATTGAAATTTAGAATTATAAATTTGATATGATTTTGAGCATCATAAGAACAATTATAAAGTTAATTATTTTTCAATTAAAAGTAAATCTTAAATGCACAAAATAATAGAAACAAAATGAAATGTCTAGTTCTTAAAACGAAAAAAAATAATTTCACAATTATCTTAATTACTTTTTTCACTGGATATAAAGTGAGTTTTTTTAAAAATGGGTTTCTTAATTAAGAGTAACAAAGATGAAGTGTTTGAGCATGTAATTTAAATAAGTTATACTTTTGTAAGTAAAAAAGATAAAAATTTTTTAAATGTGTTGTTTCTATTAGGTATATAAAGAGAAATTCGTATTATCATTCTTTATAAAATGTTATTTTTTATTTAATACTCTTCTTTACCTTTTAATTATGTTGTAGTTTTTATTGAAACTAATAGCTTTAATAGCATAAAATTAATATAAAAAAATAAATATGCAGCAACTGATAAAAAAGAGAGTAAATTATTTGAAATGGTATTTTATAAAGGTTTATTCATGAGAGAGCTTCCAACATTGATTAAATTTGTGAGGCTATTTTAATGGAAATAAATATGATATTTCTTAAACTTTTATTTTATAAACAATTAGGTTATAAAGTGAACGTAGTTGCACATCACTGCAATATAAAAAGAGAAATTAATTTTCTGTCAAATGAAAAATCCTTGCAAGGAAAAATGCTATACTGAGAGGTAAAAAGTAAGCTAATTTTTTTTTAAAATTAAAAGGTGCAGTGTGTGTTGTTTTACCACCTCGTGATCGAGCCAGGGCTATGGCAAAGTGAACTTGCAGTTTTAGCATGCAATCTTTTGCAGTTCGTGTTTCAGTGCTCTAAAATGAAATGTGGGTAGTTTGTCCTAAGCTTACAAGATTGGACTTTCTCATAATTTGATATGTCTTTACCATCTTGGAGGCGAACTTTAGTGATAAATATTTGGAATTTTTTCCTGCTATCTTCTTTTTAGATTCTGCTCCTTTGCTATAATGGTATCTTGATCGAAGTTAACACAACATAAAAGGAAAATCAAATATGGAATTTTTTAAGGAAATTTATAAATAAAAGGAGAATGATAATTGTTACTCATCGTCTGTTTCTGTGGCATATCATCTCTTTGCTCTTCATGGTATGGGCCTTTTTTGTGATAGCACCGAATCTGTGGAGAAATATCATCAACTTTCTTTTAGAGCTCTTTGTAGAAATATTGATGTGTGTACGTAAAGATAGTCTTCGGTTGTCTTTTTTTAACCTATACTTCCTAAACAGTTTGGTAACTGTGAAAATGTTGAAAGTATAGATGTAAAAACACGTTATCCTGATAAGAAGCATGAATTTAAGGATGCTTGTTGGCTTAGTGGCAGCGTTTCACGCTCCCAAGACACAGGTCCGAGGTTCCATCCTCGGGCTGGGCAAGGTAAATTCAGCCTTTCATCCCTTCTGTGGGTTGATAAACTGAGCACCAAGCATGCTTGGGAACTAAGCACTGGGGGTTTCACGTTAGACTAATCACCTAACTGATACTCATGCTTCGCACCCAAGGGGTCTCAGTCATGAAAACTGAGATGAGCACTATAGACCTTGTCCCAAATGGGCTGTCGTGCCATGGAGTTTAGTTTAGAATGAATTTAAAGTACAACAAAGACTTCATTTTTCAAAAATTTTGAAAAAATTTATCTAACATTCTTCAAGGAACTCTAATGGGAAAATAATCTTAAATTTGTATCGTACTGATTAGAACTAAACAACATTTTAATAGCTGACATAAATTGACACATTTATTCATGGAAATTGTAAGAAATGAAGTATTTCTAGAAAGCAAATCTAAACTAGGTTTTCCTTACGAAAAATTCAAATGGCTCATCGCTTCTTGATGATTGGACTCCACATTCAGAATAGTAGCTTCATGTTTGGTTCTAATCATAAGTGGACACTGTCCGATTGCGGTGCTTCTCTACACACGTCTGCCAGGAGGACTGTTTAGAAGTTCTCTTGGTTTTCTCCTTTGCAACACTTGATGGTAAGAATGCAAAAAATGGCTCCAAAGTACCTAGTATCAAGCAATACTTTGGAGGCCGGAATGCAGCCAACCTGATATTTATATTGGAATGTTGTATAATAAAGGAACGCTGGTTGCCTGTGAATGATACAGTAAGTCATTTTGAAAATGTTGTAACACATCTATCTGTGCAACAATAATTTAGATTCATTTGACCAAATAATTCTTTGCTAATTTTTCATGATTTATTACGATTTATGACTCACTGTAACTGTAAGCATCGGCAGTACTGAATCTAAAGAAATACAATTGTTTTCCTATGTGTGATGAGTCAGTGGTCTTTTAAGTATCATTTCCCGATAGTATAGCTTTCCATTTCTGTAACACATGAACTGCTTCAATTCCATAATTTAAAGTAAACATCTCGAAATTGCTTAGTGTTCTGTTTCATGCTTCTCTTATCTCCTTTACCAACATCAGTTATCGAGCATCCAACTAAACTTGCATTTTAGAAATTTTTGTTTCCTGTTTTTAGGTCACAATTTTTAAGCTTCCATTGCAGTTCCATAAGTAAACAATTTTTAATTTTTTATACATTTGAGAGATAATGATGAAATAATGTTTTAATATCACTTTTGTAGTGTCTGTTCTGTCTAAGAAAGCACAACTCGAACAAATACAAACATTTATTTAAATTTAAAATTATTAATTGATAGTATTGTATATTAAAATAATAAAATTATAATTAATAGAAATTTTACTATGGCCCTACTCGGCCAACAGAACAAACACCCAAGGAGAGCCAGCTAAACCTTCTCGTTCGCTGGTCCACGACAATCTCTCTTCCTTTGACTATGGCCCTACACGGCCAACAGAACAAACACTCAAGGAGAGCCAGCTAAACCTTCTCGTTCGCTGGTCAACGACAATCTCTTCCTTTAACTATGGCCCTACACGGCCAACAGAACAAACACTCTAGGAGAGCCAGCTTCTCGTTCGCTGGTCAACGACAATCTCTTCTCTCTCCGCTGGAGCGGACCCCTCCTCTCCTCTCTCCCAATGACTACAGCGCCATCATGTGAAGAGAATGAGGAGTATCCTAACACTACATCAGTTTATCAGTTTGCCAACATCAGTTATCGAGCATCCAACTAAACTTGCATTTTAGAAATTTTTGTTTCCTGTTTTTAGGTCACAATTTTTAAGCTTCCATTGCAGTTCCATAAGTAAACAATTTTTAATTTTTTATACATTTGAGAGATAATGATGAAATAATGTTTTAATATCACTTTTGTAGTGTCTGTTCTGTCTAAGAAAGCACAACTCGAACAAATACAAACATTTATTTAAATTTAAAATTATTAATTGATAGTATTGTATATTAAAATAATAAAATTATAATTAATAGAAATTTTACTATGGCCCTACTCGGCCAACAGAACAAACACCCAAGGAGAGCCAGCTAAACCTTCTCGTTCGCTGGTCCACGACAATCTCTCTTCCTTTGACTATGGCCCTACACGGCCAACAGAACAAACACTCAAGGAGAGCCAGCTAAACCTTCTCGTTCGCTGGTCAACGACAATCTCTTCCTTTAACTATGGCCCTACACGGCCAACAGAACAAACACTCAAGGAGAGCCAGCTTCTCGTTCGCTGGTCAACGACAATCTCTTCTCTCTCCGCTGGAGCGGACCCCCTCCTCTCCTCTCTCCCAATGACTACAGCGCCATCATGTGAAGAGAATGAGGAGTATCCTAACACTACATCAGTTTATCAGTTTACCAACATCAGTTATCGAGCATCCAACTAAACTTGCATTTTAGAAATTTTTGTTTCCTGTTTTTAGGTCACAATTTTTAAGCTTCCATTGCAGTTCCATAAGTAAACAATTTTTAATTTTTTATACATTTGAGAGATAATGATGAAATAATGTTTTAATATCACTTTCATTCGTAAAAGACGTTTTTCTGTTTCTCACCTGGCAGGAATTGTATAAAAACAAATGTATTTTTGAAATTTGGAAAAATGACTTACTATTATAGTTATCAGTGTATGTTAAATGTAAAAAGATATAAATTTATAGCACCTGAAAACGCTTAATGCTATGTTGATCAGATACAAAGCTGATACAGTAGCTTTATAAACGTCATTTTATAAAGGGATTCATTTATATCCCTTTATAAATGTCATTTATAAAGGGATATAAATGAATTCACAACACCAGAACATTCTTAGTGTCATTGATCAACGCATGTTAACTATATAAGTTATAAATGAATTTATAACACCTAAAAACATTATAACATTTTAAATAGAAATAACATCTCAAAAACTGTAAATTATCATTTGATTTTATTGTTCTAATTTAAAAATGTTTTTATTCTATTAGTGAATTATTAAATTATCAAAAGCATTTAAATACCAAGAATTTAAAAATAGGTAAGAAAAATTCATGAATAAAAACAACTAAAACTTCCCAAATGTAAAGTACAAATTGTACATAATTATTCTTTAAAATTGCATACGAAATACGTTAAAGTTTCATTACCAGCTTAACTTGAATACTTAAAATAATATCTGAGAGCTGAGAAAATGCGGAAACTATTCCTAGAAAAATCATAGTTTTGTGAAAAGATGCCTATCAGATAATAAAACAAAGAATGAAACTTTAAGCCTCTTATATCTCCGAAAGCAAACATAAAATCTGACTGATGCAAAAATCGATACAAAGCGAATTTAACTCGTTCCTTTCATGCACAACAATAGACAGTCTTCCGCATTAAAAACTTTTGATGGTCTTTCAGTTGGTGTGGAACATCTAGTTCTCGTCTTCGATTTTATTTCAGATCATCTCATTAATATAAGATTCGTTTCGGAAGATTTATTTTTTTAAAACTTTGAATAAAATAGCCAAAGTGCAAAATGATTTTATATCAAATCCAGCATATTTTTTGCTGAATGTACAGCAATTGAGGATTTGAAAGAGAAAAGAGAAGTCAGACAATCTGGAACAGGAATATTAAATGCATGCAAATATTCTAGATTACTTCATAAAAGTGCATTTTTTATGAAGATTGTCATAAAATTAAAATTTCCATTTTTAATAGTTAAAGGAACTAAGGATATTTTACATTCCGCGATACCGAAATTTGTTTAATCCTCATCCTGTAAGATTGTCCTAAGTACATTTATTCTTATCAAAATACATATCAGTTATCTCTTTTCTGATATATATATATATATATATATATATATATATATATATATATATATATATATATATATATATATATATATATATATATATATATATATATATATATATATATATATATATATATATATATATATATATATATGCCGAATGATGACGGATTGGTTAAATTGGTTAACGTCCCTAACTTCGAAGCAGTAGATCGCGTGTTTGAATCCTGGTTCGGGCATGGATGTTTCTTTCTCTGTGTATGCATCCCTTCACTTTCGATGTTAAGGTGGCACACCCACTGCTAGGTGGTTAACTGTATAAGAAGATGCCATCGTATTCGACTCTTGTAGCACTAAATAGTATTTCCTAAATACAGCCGAGATTAGAATGCATATATAATTTCGGCTGACACACACACACACACACATACAGATATATATATATATATATATATATATATATATATATATATATATATATATTATATATATATATATTTCAGCCGAAATTTTGGTCCGGAATAAACTGTGATGGCAACACAGAATAAAATTAATTTTATGTCAGGATGCTGATATTTTGTAAATTGAAGTATATTTCATGTTAAATTTTTGATTACAGAGATTGTAATTGATTTAAACAATGCTAAATACTTATTTTAACTCACTTTGACGGTGTGCATGGCTTTTTTGCCATGCATACTGACCCAGAAATCTATTCATTTCAAGTAAGGAGGCATCTGATGAAACAATCGGAGGCTTCCTCTACTTTAAAAATCACTCTACTTAAAAATTGTCATCCGTGCATAACAGAAGAAGAAGAAAAATATATATAATTTAGGATCTCTCCTCTTTTTCCTTCTCTGTTACTGTGCAATTAATTTATTGAAAATAACTAGATTCGCTACTTTTTAAATTTTTGAAAAGTAGCCTCTCTGCGTCAGACTCGTTTTCAGTTTTTCCAATATGCCGCTGATCCGAAATGGATTGGAATGCTGATAAAAAGCGTCTCAACTTTAGTATATAATAACGACTTTAATAAAGGTAATTTTCATGTGTTACACACTTCATTTGATTTAATATTAGCTGATCCATATTTAAAACCTGATTCTATATTGTAAAACAACATTTTGGCCAAAACTAAGTAAATATTAAATACCATTGTTTTTCGAAATAGCATGTTTTTCTGGGAACTAGATATACATTTCCTTCTGAAAGCCACGGTGTGCTAGTAAATTTTATTGGTTCAAATTTTGTTCCATATTGATGCAAGTTTGAATATAATCTCGTTTCCCTTATGTTCTCGTGTTTAAGGAATAGAATACAGTAAGTCATTTAATTTTACTGGAAAATGGTTTTTTTCTATATTAAAATTCATAAGCATAAAAGCATTTCTGATTATATATATTGCATAAATTAAGTATAAAATTGAAAAAATAAATGTTTGTTTCCCGCAAGAGTAAAGTGGAAAAACCTTTTTTAATCGTGTTCCTATATCAGCAAGTGCAATTACATCTTATATAAGTATTTTGCTGTCACATGATAAACATTTTTAAGCGTTGATAATATAATTACTTCATATAATGAATGTATTTTGGAAAAATATTTCTAAAATTGAGTAACTTTCTTAACTCTTTAATTTAATTTTACATTGCTAATTATTAAATAATTTGAATAACCAATACATTCCTTTTACTGAAGACCCTAGCGTTTGCTGTTGAAATCCCATAAATATTTTAACTATCTGCATTAACAAAAATTTATTTATTATATTCAACGATTAGATATGGGATTTATTTCGAAATTCTAGATTTAATTAATCTAAAAAATGTCTTTTCAGAAATGAATTAGTTATAAAATATATTTTAAATTTCCAAGGATAGCACGGATGGTGTAACTCAAATTATTGCAACGAACAAATGCTTACGAATATTATTTTATGATACCAATAAGGATTTATAAAATCCCTTTTCCCTAGACAATGCTTCACGGAAAATGTTTTTAACCTACTTTATAAAGAAGAAAATCTGTCCTATTTTCTTTTGAATGCACCTTAAGTGTACCGATAAAAAGCAATGAAAGAATTGCTCCGTGTAGATGAATGGTGATTTTTATGTTGGTTTCAAATGAAAGATTATTTATTTTAAAACTCATTGAGCTGTAAGTAACATGAACTGAAATGCTCAGTGAAAGGAATTGGATGAGCTTTTGGAACCTGAGATGTGGGTGGATATAAAAATATCTAAAAGGAAAAAAGACCAAATACTAGGAGACTTTTTCTTTTAAAAATATGTTGGACATATTCGTTTCTTGTGAAGAGTTTTGGAATTGATAATGATAATGGAAAATGATAATTTTTGATGCATTATATCATGAACATTGTTCAAATTAAATGATAATTGCTTTTTAATCTAAAGTTCAGAATTAATAAAAATGTTTCGAAAAATGGTACATTAATGTTTTTAAACAAGGACTTGTAGTTAGTTGTTAATACATATTTATTTTAAACACAATTATTATTTTAACAAATAATAATCTTTAAAACTATAAGCATTAAATAATACTTTTTTGCTTCTATTAAGCAATAAATATTAAATTTTAACCTATTTGATTTGTATTATTTTTCTTTTTTATGTAAATATTTTTTTTACAATTTCAATAAGATTTTTGTCAAATTTGTATTAATAATTAGATAATAAAATATTTAATTTGTTTTTATCAGATTCCTTTGATTTTTTGCTATCGAAAAAGTTTAAGGTATCATTTGATAATAATATTTAAAAATTCGTTTTGAATATGGATAAATATTTCACTGAAAATGTGGATACAAAATATAGGAAAATAAATATTTTATCTATTATAATGTACACATAAATAAGATATGCTTATCAAAATATTTAGTTATGTTTATTTTTACATGCAATTCCTAACTATTTAAAAACCTTTCGTTCAAAAGTGACTAGAAAACCCTTCATTTCAAATGAAGGATTCAAGTATGATGTCAGTATGACTTTAATGCTTTAAAATAGATAAAAACATAAATGGTAGAACATAAAAAGTTTGTTTTCTATCATGATGAATGAAGAGAAAAAACAGAATGCATTTGAAACAGAATCTGGACCATGATTCTAAATTTTCCTAAATTATCCGAAGGTAGTGGGTTTGAATTCCGACTTAACCGATGATCCGCCGAGTTCACTAAAGCTGGCTAAAACTCATTAAATAGTCCATGATTGCAATGTCTTCCAAGTGAAATATTATCTTTGAGAGTGGCATGTCAAATATTAAGAGGTCTTCTACTTCTAAATTGCGAAGAGTTTCAACAAGTTGCTTCAATTATTTGGTAGACCCCAGCTATGGGTTGGCTACAGGAAGGAATGCTGGTGCAAGCAACGTCTTCCTAAATTTAGACTTTCAGTCGGCAATATTTCTCAGTTGTTCCTTTGCCCACAGTTTGTGAAGATATAGTTAAGTAAAGACACAATGGACATTTTGAAATTAATAATCCCTCTGGTGATTTAGTGGTAGCGTTTCTCGCTCCCAAGGCATAGATTTGAGGCTCGATCCTCGGGCTAAGTAAGATCGACTCAGTCTTTCATCCCTTCAGTGAGTCGATAAACTGAATATCAAGCGTGCTTGGGAACTAAACACTGGGGATTTGACGTTAGGCAGACCACCTAATCGGGACATATGCTTCGCATCCTAGAATCACTCGGTCAAGAAAACAGAGGTGGGCAATGTAGGCCTTGGCCCACATGGGCTGTCGTGCCATAGAGTTTAGCTTAGTTTAATCATTCTGGTAGGCGCAAGAAACTAATTAATTGTGACCTGAACATTGTTATGTGAAATATCGAGTGGAGGCATCTTTGTCAGAAGTCGCAAAAGACTTCTTTCGCTGCTCAGGAATATAGACTAGTGACTAGACTGTCTAACAAGAGATACGAGGGTCACTCTGAAATTTTTGAGATACAACTAGGTTTTTAAAGTTATACTTACAGCATTTTAGGTGTGTTCAAAGTAGTCTCCTCCAGCATCAATACACTTTTGTAGACGAATTTTCAACAGATTAAATGTCTCAAACCATCCATTTCTTCGAATCGATGAAAAAAATGCATTTATAGCCACATCAATCTCTTCTTCTGAATGAAAACGAATTCTACATAAGTTCTTCTTTAGATTAAAGAATAACCAAAAGTCAGACATAGCTAGATCAGGTGAATACGGCGGATGTTCGATCACTTTAATTTGTTTTTGTTTAAGAAACTCAACTGTTAATCCGGCTGTATGTGAAGATGCATTGTCATGGTAAAGCATAAGTCCCCTAACATTCAGTTCTTGTAGAATTTCTGGACGACATTTAGTGGTATACTTTTAGTGGTATTAGTTTGCTGTTACTAAAGGAAACGGCATACATCACTTTTTTCAGTGTGCGTTGTTTTCTATTAAAAATGCTTAAGAACAAAATCTTGTCATTTAAAAATTTCCATATTTTCTGAATTGAATGATGTATTTTAGTTTGAGAAAAATTTTAAAGATTTATTACATATATATATATATATATATATATATATATATATATATATATATATATATATATATATATATATATATATATATATAATATATATATATATATATATTATATATACATATATATATATATATATATATATATATATATATATATATATATATATATATATATATATATATATAACAAACGATACTGTGTCCACCAAATGATGTACATATTCATATATTTTATATTTTGCTAATCTTTGAATATTTACATGGAGAATTAAAATATTTTTATTATGTTCTACAAGGTGTAGTTTTTGAATTATTTAAAATGCAATTTTTATTAATTTAATGTATAACATTAAAATATTGACTGTGAATTTATTTGTTACTTGATTTTTAGTTCATTTTATGTTTTTATTAATTATATAAGCTTACAAGGAATTACATTTATTTCATTAATAATTTTATCATTTACATTTATTTCCTTAATTTTGCTCATTTAGTGTAATAAATATACTGTTGTTGTTGTCGTGTGCCAGCTTGGCTGGCAATATGGGGTGCGCTGCTCCACTTTTCTGATTGAACCATATTTTGGTGGGGGCTCCGACTTCCTCTGCACATACATGCCACAGGTATCCGTTTATAGGGTAGGCAACCCTTCACAACCCATTCATACAAGGAAAGGACAAAGACAGGATATATATAGAGAGAAAGTACATCCATACCCGAACTGGGTTTCGAACCCAGGACCTCCTTATCCGCAATCAGGCCCGCTGAGCACTAGACAAGTTGGGCGGCTAATAAATCTACTAGATACAATTATAAATAAAAATTTTTATCAATTGTATTTCATTGAGTGGACTCTAAATATATATTTTGGAAGGATGAATTATAAAAAAAATTCTAAGCGCAAAACACAATAAATTAATATTTTAACATAATTTATAATAACCAACTGCTGAATGCATTACACAAATTAGAAGTTGTCTAAGCATCTTATCACATAAAGACTTATATTTTGATATTAAAAATATATCGAAAAATTATATTTTAATAGAAGAATTATATTATTTTTAGATTGAATTTTATTTTATTGTTAAAATTTTTTGTTTTATTTTGTTAAATTTAAACAATAATTTTTTATTTGAAATATCAAAAGAATGCATGTTAAAAATATTCAAACAGATTTAGAAACTCCTTATAAGCATTGAAAAGAGCATTGTATCTGAAAAAAATCCATAAAGTTATTCTAATATTTAAAAGAAAAGCCATAAAGATACTTAGTATAACGTTAATTTTTCCAGTATAGTTCTTTCTAAGCAAAGTGTATTACCAGAAAAAAAACTTGTATTCAGTCACCGTGTCTTCTATTCAATGTGTCCTTTTTATGGAGTGACATAATTGAATTTGACATAATTTTGTATAAAGCTATGTGTGTAAAGTGATTATGTCTCGTGAAACTTGGCTTCATTTATTTTGGGAATATTTAGAATCACACAACCTTTTTCATTAATGGCAACCATATTAGAGAGAGAATTTTTTAAAGGTCAAATAATATCTGAAAATTGGATATAGTACTGTTTCTGCATTCTTATAATCGTATTTAAATATTCGTTTCAGTAAGTCAGACAGTTTTCTATATGCAAATTGTTAGAAAGATTTTCTTAAGAATTTAATCTCAAATAATGTTAATAATTAAAAAATATATATATTTTGAGGAAAAGATAAAATAGAACTTAACATTTTTTCCTTTAATTTTGAATTAGAATATAATAAGGGAAAGGTTTCAGAATGTGTCAAATTAGGATTTATAATACCGAAAAAAAACGTTCTTCATTTTAATTTTTTAAAGCTTTTTGCTGATTTTTAATAAAAAAATTGTATTTTCATTTATGAATATTACAGACTATATATCATATACATGAAATATGATAGTATATCGAAAAAAAGTGATTCTTGAAAATGTTTATTATTTTTGTATAAAAATCCAATTAAATAATATGAATATAACCTTAACTATGAGATTTTTTCTTTATTCGTAGAAAAGCTTGTTAAATAATACAGCTGCATGATTGAATCTCATACGACATAGTGAACACACAAATATAAAAGAAAAACAGCGTAAAATTCGTATTGGCTTGTGAATATGTTATTATAAGTTATATTAATATAACATCTTTTAAAATGTACTGAATATAATTATGTTCCGAACAGAAAGCACAGTAAGTAGTTGTTACTATGAACAATAACCGTTATCTTCTGTCAGTCACAAAACAAATGTGAACATTTTCGCAGAGCGTTGTTGTCTTGTACCAAAACTATGTTGGCATTATGGAATGCGCTGCTCCACTTTTTTATCTGAACCATATTTCGGTGTGGAGTCCGACTTCCTCTGTACACACATGCCATAAGATCACGTTTATAGGGTAGGTAAACATTTTTTTTGTTATAAATCTGTTTTCATGGTGTCGTTTGGTGCTAAATCATTTATTTCTACTATTTTATAGTTGATATTTCTCCTATGTTCTTAATTAATTTTCGAGATGATGTGACTTAACATTATAAATGTTACTAGAGAGAGACGCCTTTAGATTTTTAATAAAAATAAACTTTTTAAGAAAGATCATATATCTTGGTACTTTTATCCATAACTATCTGTGAGCCGTCAACCAAGTTGTTAGCGTTCCGTCCTTCGGTTTGAACAGTTCATTGGTTAAAATCTGACTTTTTGCTTAGATGTTTTGGAATTTACTTTAAGCATGAATCTTTATCTAATTAGCCTTCACGTGCAAAAAAATAAAAAATAACCATTCATCAACAAACAAATAATACCTGTCTGCTTTTCAAAATTAAAGGTTGAGTCAGAATTTAATTTTCAGTTTATAAGAGTGAACCTAACAGTTTGAATTTTGTGGCACGTTAATACTGGGTGTAGTCGCAATGTCCTCCAAGTGGAATGATAACTCAAAGGGTGGCAGGTCAAGTATTGGGGGTTTTTTGCTTGGTCACTGCTTCAAAATCACGAAGACTCGACCCGGTTGCTTCTATCTAACTAGTAGAGCCCTACTCAGGACTAGGTTCAAGTAAGGATGCTGGTGTAGTAGTTTGGATTCAGCTTTTACATTTTATGTAACACCTTATTAATAATTGTATATAAGACTTTTGATGTATTTGAGTGACTCATAAAACGGAATTAATAAGAAAAGTTTTTTCTTTTTCAGTTACCAAATTTAACAAATAATCTTTTCTCAAAAGCAGTGTTTTTACAGTAGACTATATAAGTCTCAAGTGTAATTTCAATTCTGAATGGAAATAGGGTTTAATCTCAGAGTTAAGAAAAGGGAATGTAGAAGTTTTTGAAAAAACATTCTAATTTTGTTCATTGAATTTTGTGAAATACAAAAAAGTTAACCTGATTTATGTAATACTTCCTAGGACACCAGCCTTCCGTCCGGTAGGGTGGGGTTCGATTCCCAATGACACCAAAGATCCACCGAGTACATGCGATAAACGTGCTCTTTAAATCAGTGGAATTGAAAGTCCTGTGGTCGGTGGATGAGCAGTTACTTTGGGTGTAATGGTCTGGAGAAAATTTTCTCTCCCTTCAGATCAATGTCAAAATTGAGGGAGTGGATCCTCTGGAGGTGCCATCTATCGGAGGAGTTTAGAACAAAGTCGTATTTTTACCTTCGTAATGCTCTGGTTAAGCGAAAGAAGCATGTTATTGATTAAAATTTGAATATCGAATGGCATAGAGAACTTGGCTTGTCCAAGTGTCATAAGTAGCAACAACATGTAATACATCTATGTTTTATTGAAGTAAACTAGGTTAAGTGAACTAATTAATAAGCAGTATTTGCGATATATAATAAGAAGGAGAATTCAATCTGTTAACCGTTGCCTGCACGGTTTAATGAACTTTTTGAGATCAAAAGTAGTTAAAAGGCAGACCAAAATGATACTATACAAGACAATTATAGGACCGGTGTTGACTTATGGATCAGAAACCTGGACCCTAACTAAGAATCATGAAAACCAACTACCCATCTTTGAAAGAAAAGTCCTTAGGAAGATTTTCGGTCCAGTCAATGAAGGAGGCTGTTGGAGGCATCGCTACAAATTTTGAGAACTATAGGATGCTAAAAGACCATGACATTATAAAGACCATCAAGATAAATCGTATTAAATTTGCAGGACACATTTGCCACATAGACCCCTCCACCCTGACATACAAAATCTCGCATTACAAACCCATCGGGAAAAGACCAAGGGGTCGGCCCAAACTCAGATGGTGGGATGCGGTAGATGAGGATCTTAGCATTTTAAAAGTGAAGAACTGGAGGTCTGTCGCCAAGCAAAGGCCGGCGTGGAAAAGTGTTCTAAGGAAGGCCTTGGCCCACCCGGGCTTGTCGAGTCAATAGAGGAAGATTTGCGATATATATATATATATATAATAATATATATATATATATATATATATATATATATATATATATATATATATATATATATATATATATATATATATATATATATATATATATATATATATATATAATAATATATATATAAATATAATATATATATATATATATATATATATATATATATATATATTTCTATCTTATAATCAAGGGTTTGTTTTAACAGCATTTTTAAGTATCAGTAGAAAATATTTTTACATATATAATTGACTGAATTCCGATTTATTTCGGACTATGCGCTAATGTTTTTGGACGAACATTTGATTAGATATACCAATGAACGAGATATTAATCAGCTACCCTTCTAATTCTGATTTATATTTTGAGTAATTCTTGCATACAAATTAAAGAAAAAATAAGTTTTATTAAGACGGTTTGGTTTTCGATAATGATTACACAAAAGATTTTACTACAATTGTTTTATGTTCAATAATTCAGAAATTTATCTAATGATGTCTCTTATTTAGAAGCATGTTTCGTACCTCATTTCAATGATTTTAGAAAAATTCACGTGGAATTAAATCTTATTGACTTTATTGTAGTAATATGAACGGAAAGTGGGTTTTATAATTTTATTTAAATTTTCCATTAAAAATGAAATTTGATTATTAATATATCAAAATTATCAGAAACTTTCATTTTTGTAAATCTCCAGATGTAAAAAGAAACTCATTTTCTTTTATTAAGTTTGATAATTTTACATTCATTGTAATACAGGCCTTTATTAAAAAAAGTTAACAATAAAAATATTTACAGGTTATCATAACTTATAAAACATGAAAAAGATATACTATCTGACATGCTTTTAATTTTTGGAATCATTTAGGGATGAATTGATTGATTGATTGATAAGTTATTAAAAATTAATGGTATTAGCGTTATAATTACTTCGTTGTGACACTTGTGTCAAATATCCTTAAACGAATTACAAAATTCATTTGGTTTGGGTTATTATTTTTTTTAATTTGGAGTTGATTTTTTGTACCCTAAAAACTATTATATAAAGTTTGGATCTTGTTGCTTTTACATTAAATTAAGAAATTTATTTTAAATTCAATGTATATGTATTTTTATGGAGGTATAATATAACTTCTAGTTTTAAATGCTAAAATTTTAACAAAATATGTGTAAGAAAAATTTCATATTAAAATAGGGTAGAGAATATTTACTAAACAAAATTTCTACTCAAATTTATTTTAATATTTCTAATGCACAAATAAAATAATTATTACATAACTTAGAAGTTTTACATTATTCTTTATTTATTTTGAATATTTAATTTAGGTATCTTAAAAAACTCAAATTTTTTATTCATTTATTTAGCCGTCTTTCTCATTTTGTAATACTTAAATTTTAAAAAATATTAGCATTTTTAAAAAAAGTCAATATTGCTATATAAAATATTAATATAAAGATCAATACTATAATTTTATTTATTTGAATGTTTATTTTACATATGAACAATATTTGTAATTTAAATGCACTCTGCTTCATGCATTTCAGTCTCAATTGAATTAAGTAAGAAAAATATTAATAATTCAAAATTTTTGGGATAAAAATATTAATTTAAAACTTAATTTTCTCTTATGTTTCATAAACTAATATTAAATCTTGTTATTAAAACATGCAAAATTTTATGTCCGAAAAATGTTAGAACATTTTCAGAATAAAATTTTTTTAAGAGGCATTTTATTATAGATTTGACACACCTGTTACTCCTTACAAAAATGACCTTCCAATCGAGACAAAAAAGATCAATTTAACTTGCTTTAAATTATAGGTCATTTTGAGCTTTTAGGAGTTGACAGTACTAAATATCAGAGGACGAAGTTATTTTCCCTTAATGATGAAAACGTGAGGTTCTCAAACATAATAAACGGCCTCTGATATAGCAAATGATCTGGAATCATGCTTTTCCCTTCGTCAGATAACACAAGAAATATGGTATGCGTCAATTTCTGTTAAGTATATCGCTTATCTTTTCTCCTGACTTTTTCAGGAGAAATAAGCCGCTGTTTTTTATTATCTGTTGAAGGGAGCTACCTAATAAATAACAGAGATATATATCAATAAAATAATTATGTTACGATAGTAACTTTTAGGATGAAGTGCCTATCAGCGCATTTTTACATTGTCAAGATTGTGGCGTCATATAGATTAATATATTTGGAGTGAAAAGATTTTCTTCAACCACAGGCATTCATGGTTTACTGAAGAAGTAAGACAAATGGAGGTTACAAAATAATATAAATTATTAATAGAAGAAATAGAATTTCATCTGCAACTAATATTTTAAATTATTTTTCCATATAATTAACAGACGTGTTGTAGATTTTATTATCGTACCTCTACTTGCAAATTAATTTATTCTTCAATTAAAACATTATTAATTTAATAATTTTATGCATTTCATTTGCTGTACTTGAAAATATATATGTTTTGTAAGTCTCGAAATGCATCAACTTTATAATTTTCTTAATAATGCCAAATTCATCTTGGAAATTCCCGATGAATTTTTAACCTTCTGAAGTAAAAGAAAAGTTAAAAATAGTAATATTTCAGAATTAATTAATAAATAGTTAATAATTTGATATTTATTATGAAATTAAAAATATCTTATTTAACTATCTGAACAGAGACATGAAAGAAATTATAATTTAACTTGTATAACAATAGAGAACTTGAATGAATGAGAAAAGTATTGATAAAAAGCAATACAAATACCTAACAAATATATTTTTTTCCAACGGCGGGCATTTGGGTGACGAACTCTATGCCACAACAAGGTCAGAAATTGCTACTCATTTGTCGTTACCCAGCGGGCACCTGTGAACCAAGTCATGGAGGCGAGTAGCGTTGCCTGCACCATACCTCCACATACTTGTTTATAGGGTGGGCCACATTCATATATCATCACAGAAGAAAGGACTTAGAAACACAGAGAGAACTGGGAAAGAAAGTAACATCCATGCCTGAACTGGGATTCGAACCGGGGACACACAGCTCGGGACTCAGGAGCGCTAACCACTCAGCTATCGGTGGGCTTACAAATATAAAAACATGCATTTTTATGCTACAAAATATTGTCAGAAAAGTTTTTGGTATACAAGAATGATTCATAGATTATTAGAAATGCATAAATAAAAGAAAATTGTATAAATTATTACAAATGGAAAATTTAAGAAGAGAAAATAATGTCTATATTTCTTCCATTTAAATTAAGCATATCAATATTTAATGCTTATTTTTGAGAAATTTCTTACAGTAGAGAACTATATAAACATATTCACTAATAAATCTTTACATTTTTACGTTAAAAATTTATTTAAAGAAATAAATAAAAGATAAGGAATAAAATTTTATAAAAATGCTTCATATGAACTATAAAAGCATGTATTTACCAGAAATAAATTGTATGAAAACAAGAATTCCATAAATATTTAGTACAAAAATGATAAATATGTAGATACCTTATGAATAACTAATATGGCTCAAAATTTAAAATATTCCCGTAGGGGGTGGTCATTTTTTAGAAAATGCTTAAAAAAGAAATATTGTCAAAATATTGAAAGGAAGTTACTACATTAAAAAAAAAGAAATATTTTGATAAAAATTTCTTGAAAACATTCGTAAAGAAATTTATAGTTGAGGACAATGAAAAATTTATGACAAATAATTCTAAAAGATACAATTTATATTTCTACTAAATATTCTAATTTTATTTTAATAATTTTTCTTAAATCTAAAATGTTTTATAAATTTTTCTTATTTTTGTAGGCATTTTCTTTTTAATAAAAAAAAAAGATTTATCATTTATAAAGGGAGGTTTGGACTATCAAATGTAAAATGTATCATACTTTAGCAAGTAAAATTTCGTTTAACAGTATTAAAAAACAAAATCTTCACAAATTAATTCAAAAGAGAAAATAGATACTGTTATAGGGTATTATAAATAATTTGGACGCATAAAAAATTACGTTCAGTTACATTTAATACAATTGTTAATATACTATATATATATATATATATATATATAACTAATAAAAATTTTCTAACTTGTCTTCAACACTTCTGTTGCTGTTGTTACTTGCGACACTTAGACAAACGAAATTCCCTATGCCATTGGTTATACGAATTCAAGTAATGAATATAAGTCAGTAGGGGTGTCTTTCGTTTAACCAGAGCACTACGAAGGTGAAAGTATGACTTTGCTCTAAGACTCTTATGATAGATGGCACCACCAGAGGACTCACTCCCTCAATTTTGACATTGATCTGGAGGCAGAGGAAATTTTCTCCAGACCATTACACTCATCGTAACTGCTCAACTACTAATCACAGGACTTTCGATTCCAAAGATTTAACAAACACTTATATCGCATGTACTCGGTGGGTCTTTGGTGGAATTGGGAATTGAACCCCAAAATTTCGGAAGGAAGGCCGATGCTCTAACCACTATTTACCATGGCCCTCAACACTTCTTTTTTTGATCATATCTATCATTGTTCCCAATAAAAGGGGCTGCGATAGAATTTATTTGATGCATCTATACACCCAATAACTAAGCAGATTGTTGACAAACATAGCTTATTGCAGTTTCTATATAAAAACCTCGGTATTTTAAAAAGCAATTTAAGTTAAATTTGAGCATTAAATCTTAACTAAATAAAATATTCCAACATGTAACAACTTTAATTATTTTAATAAAGGAAAAATTATAAAGAACTTATTATAAAAATTGTATCATTTAACTAGATTGCTTTTATAAAAAGTAATGTAAAACCAGCTTTTACATTCAAGGATATTGCATGTGATGTATAGATGTGTTATTTTGAAAATAAAAAAATTTATTATTAAAACTCAAAATAATACTTTCAAACCATGAAAAATGTTTTTTCTTGGGTGTTACAAAAGATCATCTGTAAATATTTATCGAGATATTTTATTTCCCTCATATTCTAATTTACAAAAACGTAAAAAATGTTAACTTTTCTTTATTCTTTTCAAAAATAGTTTTTGTGTTATTTTATTTGCGATAAAATCTTTTAACTATTCAATTAGTTTGCTTATGTAAGAAAATTATCCCTGAGTTATTTAGTTATGCACTAAAACTGATTTGATTAATTTGGGAACAATGTTTTATTCAATTTTCGGATGTTCTTTGATTTTATAGAAATTTCTTCTAAGTAGTTTCTATTAATAGATGAAAAATATTGTATGATTAAAAAAAAAACTTCTCAAAGAGAGTGAAGCTAAGTTTCAAGCAGCATAATAATTTTACCTAATTTTATATGGAATCATATGAAATTCACTTATGCTACTGCATAACTCTGAAATGATAAATGAATTTAAGAGAAGTTTTATGTTGTTTGCTTATATAATGCATTTTCTTGGAAGTGTTTTTCATATTGATTTATATAACCTTTTCAACAGTACATATAATTTCTTAAATTTTTCAACGATTTTTAATCTTTATAAAGAAATTTTTATATACATATATAGTTAATAGTACATTTTTATAAAATTAATAATCAAATATTAGGGGTAGAATAATAATCAAATAATACTAGATGGAGAATAATACATTGAAAATACGAAATATAGTAAACAGATGAAAAAATGTTCAATAAATATTTTTAACTTTCAAGGAAAATAGAATAAAGGAAAATGAAACGAAAATGGAGCGAAGTACCAACATGGCCAGCTTCTTCAGGGGGTGTTGACCACATTGGTACAAAGTATGGCTTTTCTGCACTGGCCCAATCCATTTTCGTTCCATTTTCCTTTATTCTATTTTCTTTGAAATTTTAAAACATATATTGAACATTTTTCCATCTGTTTACTATATTTCGTATTTTCAATGTATTATTTTCTCCCTCTAATATTTAATTATTAATTTTATAAATTTGGTTTTTGACTAATTTTATAAATATCTTATTATTCTCCATTTGGTATTTTCAATGTATTATTCTCCATCTAGTATTTGATTATTATTCTCCATCTAATATTTGATTATCAATTTTACAAAAATGTACTATTAATTATATTTTAGTAATTCTATTTTAGCTGCTTTTGGGCTGAATGTATTGCTAAACATAAGTGTTATATCTATTCTTGTACTTTTCAATTTTATATCTATTCTTGTATCTTTCAATTTTCGCTTATGATACTTCTAATCTTGCTTTATATATATATATATATATATATATATATATATATATATATATATATATATATATATATATATATATATATATATATATATATATATATATATATATATATATATATATATATATATATTAACACTTTCAAATTAGAAGCTTCTTTTGCTCAAATTTAATAACTTAATAATTTCTTTAGATAAAAAATTTCAATGTTTGCATGAAAACATTAAAATTTTTTATCTAAAGAAATATCAAAATTTAAAAATTACTATTTATCTAAGGTATTTACTACATTTTAATATAAAGTTTTCAGCTCTTTCATACAAAAATTTCGATTATATTAGAAGAGCTACTGAAATTCTATATTAAATATTGGCCATCTTATAGATTAAGTTAAAAATATTGATTAGACGTTATTGAGAACATATTTATGATCTTTCCATTAAAAATTTCTTTTGAGCAATTTAATCTTAAACATCCTGTGGACAGATAAGCCAGTGCGTACGGCAATTATTGGTGTATTGAAGCATTGGCGAAATTTAAAACATCATAAAAGAGGAAGGAAAGAATCTGTGAAAAGCCACGCGTTTACCGTCTGTGTTTTTTAGTGATATTACTTATTTAATGCAGCTAATCTCTCACTGTCATTTTGCAATCACATCAAGTGACAGACTACTGTAACATAAGCACCCGTTTGCAGTATCTGGGGTTTAGAAATGGTGTCTCACATCTGTTTTTTAAAACTAAAATATTACTGCCTCACATATATGTGTATTTTGCAGAAGACATTCGTTTTATGTTTTCTTTTTGATCATCTTGCATAGTGTAATTGCCTTAAAACTCATTCATAAGCCAATGAACACTGTACGCATACTAGCTACAAAGTTAAATAAGTATTGCTCTACAACTTTGAAATTAACAATTTCATATTTGGCTTACGGCGAACTAATGGTTGGATAGCGCCTTTCAGAGGAAAAAGCCCCAGTTTTTTGCTGCTGCTGCAGCAAAAAAGCTGCAGTTGAGCGGGAGAGTTGGATATTTCCCTTCTCATTCTATATTTCACTTTTATCAATATGGGTGCTTGGGTGTTTTCCGGGTTTCCTCCCTTGCGAGTCGTGAATATATTCCTCCTGAGAAGCAATTTCACTGTGAGCTCTATAATGCCATTCATAAGTAAGGTAGTAAAAAGTTTTCCAGGGAAAGAAAACATTTTTGCATTAATGACCAATTTAAGAAAACTTCAAAAATTAATGCTCAGGAGATATTTTTTTAACCATGAAGAGGTTGTTTCTTTCGTTACAGTTGAGGTCCTGAGTATACGCCATTTTATTACGATTCTCATTGGTTTAAAATATCCATGACGTCAGATAATGTTTCATCCACGTCACACATCTTATTTAGACAACGTTGTAAATCCGACATGTCGATGAATTGGTTGTCTGCCTTCCAATGACATTCTTCGAGTGACAGCAAACAAGGCGAAGTTCACCATTGAATGTCTGAGAATAGTGTCGAAGTTCATTTTGTTAATTAAACTAGTTCTTATATAAGGAGCAAAACATCGCTTTGAGAAGCCATTTTTCATTGATTCAAGCCATTAACACATAGGTAATAGAACAGCAGAAAAGAGAAAGACATGACAAAACATTCTCCTTATGGTTAGTTTAAATTGGCAAAAATGACTTAAATCTTTCAAACTTTCATTAATTTTAAAATTTTTTAAAATTATTATAACATTTAGCTTCTCCCAAACACCTTGTTTAATTTTTTCCTGTTATGAGACATTTGTATGATAAATAATCCAATCAAAATATTTGCAGCAAAAATGTGTCTGAAAGCCAATTTTAAATTAAAAAAATTATTTCCCCCGGGAATTATGTCTTAGATGATTTATTGGGAGTTCTAAAACATGAATTCAACTCTTTTCAGAGCTGAAACTTATTTATGATGAAAAGTAGCGGTTTGATATTTTGGATATAGTTTTTGCACAAAATCTTGTTTGAAGTAATTATGATTTAATTCTTACACTATTTTCAGATTAAATGTATATAAATAAATGCACTATTCTGATTGTTTGGCGAATTTTTTCCTGGGTTGAAATGTCAATGGGATATATATTAGATTGTTGATCTTTCTTATCTTAAAACATAGGCTTTGCTTTGATTATTAACGCTTTATCAAATTTCTATGATAAAGCGTTTGTAATCAATTACAAACGTTTTATCATAGAAATTTGATAAAGCGGTTTGAAATTAATTCAAACCGTAATTAACACTGATTTGAGGTTCTTTTAAGATTGGATATGTCACGATGTATTTAATTTAAATGATACAATACCGACCCGGAACTCTGCTTGCTTGAAAAAAGAAGGGTTGTTGGGGCCACGGTGGCTTGTTGGTTAGGGCGTCGTTATCATAATCGGAAGTTCGTGAGTTCGAATCCCGGCTTAAAAGAAAAATCTGTCATGCTCACTAAAAGCGACTGGGGTAGTTTAAATAAGTCATAGTCGCAATGTCCTCTAAGTGAAATGATACTTAAAGCAGCGCCGAGTTAAGTATTGAAGGTCTGCTTGATCCCGGCTTCTAAATTACAAAGATTTCCGCTCGACTGCCTTTCCACCTAGCCGGTAAAACGCAAATCAGTACTAGATACCGGGAAGCATATTGTTGTTATTGCAACAACTAGGAAAGGTAGTAGCTCTTTCCCTCTCGATAAAATTGTCATCTGTGTTCAACCGTCGGGCGTAGGGAAAAGTGTGTACTTCATCTGGTCATTCCCTTTTTTTTCCCCACTTATTTAAAAGAATCAATTTTTACTATTGTTTTAGATTTACAGTGCTTAGAATAATTCTAAATACTAATCAAAAATTATTAATTTTTGAAATCACAAATTTTTATTGGAAACTACGCAAGGAATAGCAGAATAATTTCTATTTGACGTTTTAGGAAAAAAATATTAGAAAAACATGATAGCAATTAACAAGCACTGTGGCAAAAAGATATCCAAACAACATCAATAATTACATGGATTACAACAAAGAGTCAGTGGTTGTTGTTGTTGTCGTGTGACAAGTGTAAAAAGAAAAAAAAAGTAAAAAGAAAAGACAAAAAAAAACAAGTCATATGGGACCATAGAGCACTGCCCTGGTCACATCTTCAACTTTTTCCGTATAAAGGGTGACATAGCAGCAGTTGGGGTCGATGCTGAAGAGGGTCGAGGCAACTGAGATGCAGTTGAAGAGATGCCTCGGATCTACTGGAACTCCTTTGCAGTGTATTTGCACATTCTGCGTAGGTTCTAGATCCGTCGGGCATGATGTTCATACCCCTCATGTGCACAGTCCGCATTCTGCTGATGGTAGAGGTGATACCACGGTCAGGATTAAGCTCCGGTAGGCACCATCTTTTCCGTAGTCCCCCGCAGAGCTGATGTCTTGCGACGGCGTTTGCATCGAAGCAAGTGGTAATCGTGGGTGGGGATTTGATCCTTCACTAGCCTCCTTGAAGATCGTTTGTTTGGTTTGTCGCTCAACGGTCATTTTTTGCACACGAGGGCTAATTAGACCGGGACTTACGGTTTAAAGTGGATTCCAAACCACTACAAACATCCATGCCCAAGGTGGGATTCGAACCCACGAACTGTTGAACCGAAGGCAAGAGCGCTAACCATTCGGCTGCCAGCTCGGCTTTACTTCTTCAGTAAACCATGAATGCCTGTGGTTGAAGAAAAACTTTTCACTCCAAATATATTAATCTATATGACGCCACAATCTTGACAGTGTAAAAATGCGCTGATAGGCACTTCATCCTAAAAGTTACTATCGTAACATAATTATTTTATTGATATATATCTCTGTTATTTATTAGGTAGCTCCCTTCAACAGATAATAAAAAACAGCGGCTTATTTCTCCTGAAAAAGTCAGGAGAAAAGATAAGCGATATACTTAACAGGAATTGACGCATACCATATTTCTTGTGTTATCTGACGAAGGGAAAAGCATGATTCCTGATCATTTGCTATATCAGAGGCCGTTTATTATACTTGAGAACCTCACGTTTTCATCATTAAGGGAAAATAACTTCATCCTCTGATATGTAGTACTGTCAACTCCTAAAAGTTCCTCCTTGAAGAGGTAGTTCGCCTGTTCATTTCCCTTGATGTTAACAAGTCAGTGGTCTTCCTGGTCAAATAATTAAAATGACCTTTTTGAATGATTAAAATATGAGTAACAAATAAAAGTTTTGAAATTTTGTAATCCTTACAGAGATATTTTAAATTTTAAAGTATTGCAAAATTTCTATTTCATAAGAAATTAACTTATTCAATGATTTAATATCTGATGATTTGCTTAGAAAGATGCTTCAAGTATTCAAATATTTATTTAGTATAACATTAAAAGCTCTAAATATCATTCTTGATAAATATCACATGTGTTCGTAAAATAAAAAGGAAAATAAAATAAAGATGAAAATGGCATTAAGTATTTTTTTAAAATTTACTGAAGTAAAAAAAATCATAATAAAGAGGCTTTAAATATTCTCTTTATAATAATAATAAAAACAGCATCCGATCGAAATTGGTAATATGAAACTTCCATTAAAAATAAAAGTTGTTAATTATTCCATAAAGGATTTAAATTTCTGAGCACACTAATTAGAAAAGAAGTAGCTTTTAATGATGAGTCCCTATTTTTTAAAATGAGCTACTTCTGGGAAGAAAAATATCAAAGGAATTAAAAATCAGAAATAATCGTGAAAAAGAACTTAAAAGTTTCCCAAATTACAAATGAGAAATAAGTCGAGGGGAAGTTGATTAAAAAGAAAATCAAACATAAAAGTAAAAAGTTTATTTCTGGACTAGAGTTTTATATATAATCTGCTAAATGAACTGCATATTCTTAAAGGAAGCCACTCTTTAAAGAAGAAATTAAGTTCTTTTAACATGCTGTTGCTAGATAAAAAGGATAGCTATGTTCACTTAATAGTAAAATAATTTTCTATTAAAAAATATCATTGCATATTTATGTATTTTTTATATAGAACATTTAATATGAAAGACGGTTACAAAAGTCTTCTGCCAAGTATTAAATATTATATGAGCAGTTTCTATATGGGATTAAGAAATGTATCTGTACAATAAATACATTATCTTGCACGTATAATTTTTGCTTATAATATATTATTATGTTTAAGTATGTACATATACATATATATATATATATATATATATATATATATATATATATATATATATATATATATATATATATATATATATATATATATATATATATATATATATATATATATATATATATATATATATATATATATATATATATATATATATATATATATATATATATATATATATATATATATATATATATATATATATATATATATACATATACACACACACACACACATATATATATATATATATATATATCAAAGGTAAAAAATTCATCTAAATTTTCATAAGAATAGAAATATATATTTATTATTTAAACTTTAAAACTTTATATAGAACAGTTTTATTAGATATATCTTGGGAAATGTAATAGTGATTAAATGTATTGTGTGATTGTGGGTAATAATGTATCGAATGGGATTCCTGTACGATTTTTTTCACAATGGGAAATAAGGAATAGTAAAGTGAATGCTTGCATGTTTAATTTATTATCATTGTATATTTATTATCATAATAATATATATAATATAAATAAACATTTGAACTTCTATTAATTCTTTTGCATTTCCTCCATTAATTCCTTTGCATTCTCCGCAAAATAAATTTTTTTGTGAGATGACATTTTCAGATGGTTCCAACAAATCACAAATTATTTTGGAATAACTTCAACCTATTTTACAAATTTATCAAATGTTGCATTTATAATTTTTTTTGACAAAATTTTTGAAAATCATTCCATTTGATATTT
The DNA here is from genome assembly GCA_037975125.1 of Latrodectus hesperus. Taxonomy (NCBI): domain Eukaryota; kingdom Metazoa; phylum Arthropoda; class Arachnida; order Araneae; family Theridiidae; genus Latrodectus; species Latrodectus hesperus. The sequence continues at coordinate 23,305,359 of CM075857.1, forward strand.
TGCATATAGTTACGTAAATATTTTTTTTCAAAATGTAAATTTAAATTAATTTTTATGTTAAAGGTCTATTTTAATATATTTTCTTCATTTCAGCTTCCTCTCAGTTTTCTATATACATATATATATATATATATATATATATATATATATATATATATATATATATATATATATATATATATATATATATATATATATATATATTTGACGTTGTTACTTATAATACTTGGACAACTTGGACAAGTCAAGCTTGGTGTTACGTTATATATGTGAATTTTAGGCAGTAGGGTGCGTTGCGTCTTTCATTTAACAAGAGCACCACGAAGATGTAAGTACGATTTTGCTCAAAACTCCTCCGATAGATGGCACCACCAGAGCATCCACTCCATCAATTTTGATAATGATCTGCAAAGGGAGGAAATTTTCTATATATATATATTTAAATAACGTATTAAAAATTGTGATTATGTTTGAATTTTTTTTGCATCTGTAACAAATTTAATTTACTTTCTTTAATTTTATTCATATTCTGAGTACAAGAACGCCAATTCTAAATATTTTCAACAGTTTCTCGAAACTAAGTGTTAAGCTAATTTATGAAAAATATAAGGATTTTTTTATGTTTGTTAGTTAAAGATTCAGTTTTACAAGTTTACTGAATGTTTTTCTGGTTTTAAAGTAGATTCAAGTTTAAATATGATAGAGTTATATTAAAATTTCCATGTTAAAATGTTGAAAATTTTTTTCTAATCGATATAAGAACATTTATAAATCTAGTAATTTCTGATACGATTAATTTAAATGATAACAGTCTGGATGAAGATTGTTCAGTTCAAATAATAAATTTTACATGTTGCCAATCTTTACAGTGTATTAAGCATGTTAAAATGAACCATTTCTAATATGGTAAGATGTTTTATCTGTTAAGTAGAATATCTTAAAATTTTTTTATCAAATTGTATGTAAATCCCCGATTTATAATTAAAATTTTTGGCATAATTGTAAATTTTATTTAATTGTAAAATTTCTTACAGAAAATTATAGAAGCAGCACTTAACTATGTTTCACAATTTTGAATAATTGAATCTGGAAGCATTTTTAAAATTCACAATTTGTAAATGTGTCTAAAGTGATATAAATATAACATTTACTTAATTCAATTGCTGTATTCTAAAACTGAACTCAGTGGCATGACAGCCCCTGTTGCGTTACGAATTGTTGCGTGTTTGTTTACTTTCATTAATAAGTCCTATTGCCTTTAATATTTTTATTTTAACAATAACAATTAACAATTTTCATGATTATATTCCATAAAAATGAGTTCCACACCGTGATACACTGGTGCCAATACGGTCCTCATTCGACCGCATCCAAATAGCAACTGGCTAGATTCCCCATCGGATAGGGAAGATGCGCTTCTCATTCCCCATTAGGGATTTACTGTGGCTGAGTTGCCACAGCCCCATTGTTTCAAGGCCTACAGTATCCACATATGTTTTCGTGACCGAGGATACTTTGGTGCAAAGTATGTGTTTCGGTTTGGTGGTCAGCTTAACGCGAATCCCCCACTGTTTAGTGGGGTGAAAGTGGTTAAAAGTGAGTAGCAAGCATGTTCCCAAACATGCTTGCTACTCTCTTTTATCGACCAGTGAAGAGATGGGAGTCTGAGTCGACTTTGCTCATCCCGAGGATCGAACCTTGGACCTGTGTCTTGGGAACATGTTCCTGGCTTCATATTTGAATCAGCTGAAGTTAACCATCTAATAAAGAATATTATCAAATGACGAGGTCGAGAAACCATAATTTTCACATTCCTTTCCAAGCCATATTACTCTATCGGAGAGAGATTGGGCCTAACAACATATATAGGCCCTTTCAACATGGTGATCTCTAGCTGAGTCAGGTATTTAAACTGCTATTTAAAACATTAAAACAATTTTTCAGAACTTCAAAAATTTTGCATTCTTGTAAATGTTATTCAGAAATTCATTACTCTATGTAGCTAATATATAATTCTGTAATTTTTAAAAACTTAACCTTTCATTACTTAATAAACTATTTTATATTTTAAGAAATATTTGTGAATATTTTCCTATTTTTTTTAAAACCACATTCTACCATAACAAACTTTTATGGAATTTACATATTTTCTCTACTTTTCCGAAGCAACATTTCATTTGTATATTCAAATGAGCGTTCCTAGCATAATAAAACAAACAGTGATGATGCACAGGTTGATTCAAAAACGTTGATAGCAAGAACAGACTGCCACGTGAAGCGGAAGGTCATTATGGGGTCAGCTCAGAGAGGGAACCTTAAGGGGGAGCAAGGGTTAACCGGCAGAGGGTGTCTATAGGGCACATCCAAACGAAAATTCATGAGACTGAGTCTGAAACATCTTCGTCATCGATCGGAAGGGGGAAACGATGAAGGCGGTGGGGTTTTCCGGAAGAGAAAAGCAATTAAGACCTCGAAAAACGGAATTATTTGATTTCTATCGCTGAAATGAGAGTATAGCGTGATCTCTCCTTTATATTTCCACCATTTTTCGTGCCACTCGATTTGTTTTCCAAAAGCAAATTAAAAAAATTATTTCGTCTTCGTTGGTAACTCGGTTATATAAAATGAGTTTGCTAAATTTATAAAACGTTGATCTTTGTTTTAAGGATGGAACTCTTCTAAACAACTCAATTTATATATATAAGAAAGAATACATACTTCATATTTATAACTATGTGTTTCTTTTTAGTTAATACTGGAAACATCTAGTAGCGTTATTATATTGAATACGTTTTATATTTTTAATCCATTTCGAATATAAAATGTACGCTTTTACACGATTACTCGATATTATATGATTTTTTTCTTATCAAATAACTGAATGTAAAGTAAATGAAACGAAATTGAGAATAAATTTATGCAGTAAAAATTATCTGTGATCAGCATTTGGAATAATTGGGTCTTGAGTTGTGTTTTTGGTGGGATTCAGGAAAATGGTATGCGGTATAAAAGGTTCAACGGAGAACTATACAAAGTGCTTAAGCAGCCAAATGCTATTTATTGCACTAAAATAAATCACAGCAATTTGGTTAGTCATTCATTTCAATGACAAATACATATTAAGAGGGATTTCTCAGCTAGAATCATGTAATCCAAAGATTAAGCGAAGACCTAAACTTCAATGCATAGATGCAGTGAAAAAGGATAGTTTAATCATCAAATAAGAATTAAAGAAATCTGACTAGCAGTCTAGCTGGTTGGAAAAATCTATTCCAGAAAGTCTTAGCCTAACCAAGGTTGTCGCATTTCAAGTTATGATGACAATAATTTCTGTGAATGAGAGTTATAATTCCCTACTGTTGTTAACACAAAGAAGGATATTTTTTAGCATAACAATATATTAATAGTGTATCAATTTTTCTTGAAAAAAAGTTTTAAAAATACCACTATTACTTTAAGGCTAATTTATTATAGTCTACTTAAAATGTGATAAATTTTCTTTTGAATTAATATTCAGAGAATATAACTTTTTAGTTTGAAAAAATCACATAGCTTTGAAGACTTTTTCAGCATATAATAATGAATAAATTATAAATCTGCATTTTTGTTGTTGTCTAGTTAAAGCTACCTTTTGAAAACGGATGATATTATTATCATCATTCCAAAAAAGTGATATCATAAAATAGGATAGTAAATTTCCTTTTGAATAAATACAGAAATCCCATTTTTAAGCTTGAAATAACATATAGTTCGAGGTATTATTCTAATCTTACAGTGATGAGTGAATTATTTTTGTTATTGTCTCGTAGAAGCTGCCTTGTGTGACAGAACTGATGATATTATTATCCTCATTCCAAAATGTATATACTTTTATTTAGTATATTGACTAGAGACCTCTAAGAATCAAAGTTTCTAAGCAGCATAGATCGTAAAAAGTAAAGAAAAATATACATAAATAGGACTAAAATGTTTAATAATTAAATTTGGAAAGTAAGCATTTGCTTTAAGATTTATTGATGAATGTATTATTACCTCTGGAATTTAGAGAGTTGTGATTAACTACTGAGAGACATTAATAAATATAATAGTGATATTAATTAGGTTTCAAGTGTAAGAAGAAGTAAATTCAATCATAAAATACTTATTAAGTTATAATTGAAATCGGATATTTATTTCAAGAACATGTTTAAAATTAGACATCGTGATGTATTTGAAACTGAAGTATTACTTACTTCAATATCGTATTATATTCATAAAGTTAATAAATATTTTTATGGGTAAAATTATTGCTATATGGATACACAAATGGAAGAGAATACTTGATATGCGAAGAGAAATCAAACCAATTGAATCAAGCGTATTCACAGACACCTTTTTGCTTAGAATGAAAAAAATTCAGTGAAAAAATAAGATTATTGATTGTTTACTAGCATTTGTGTTGCTAATGCTTAAGACTTCAGATCTCTTTTAACGACTCTTATATTGATTTTAAATATGAAATAAAATTCGCAGTATATTTAACATAAAAATAACGCATGTACTGAAACAGTTACAACACAACAGGAAAAGGTAAACTTAAATCTGTATTTCGTTACTAAACAGTTTCAATTTGTATTATATATATTATATTATACTATATCATATTTTATATATATATATATATATATATATATATATATATATATATATATATATATATATATATATATATATATATATATATATATATATAAATGTTCATTTACATTTAAAAACAAGTTACTAAGATATCGATACTGTTGAATTCTAAATTTAGGATAAATGAAAATTTCATTAAATGTTTACTTTTTCATAAAAATGAGAAAGGAAGAAGTTTTTGCTTTGTTATTTTATTTAGTTCGACAAAAAAAAGTAAAATTTCACTATAAATGAATTTGGCAAATGAGAATGATGAATTTAAATATTATGTACCGTATTTATGCGAATCTAATGCACATCCCTATTTTAAAAGTTTAAATAATAAAAAAAAAATGTTTGTCGGCGAATGTAATGTGCATCATTGGTATGAGGAATTCATATTGAATATTCTTTTATACAACAATGGATTTGTTTATAAACTATCAATCAATGTTATGATAATTTTATTTAAATTTAGATACCGTATTTTATACAACAATGGATTTATACATAAAGTAGCACAACATAGAATTAACCTATTAGTGGGCTATTGTTATGTAAGACAATCGTTGTTAAATACTATTACCGTATATACGGTACCTATCGTAAAATATGAACATGAAATAAATCATAACATTTCTATCTAGCTAAGAGTTTCTACAATCAGTGATGAATAGTAAACGTCTTTATTCACTAATGTTTTCATCACTGGATTCCTCGCAGCTCTCTTCGTCAGAAGCAGATTCATTTCTTCTTTCCTCCTCATTATCGTCATCCTCGGCGTTCCAGAGCATGTCATCTTCACTACCATTCAATGAATTTGAAATGCAGCATTTATTGAAAGATTTCACAATCATTGGTGCTTCGATGCTTTTCCAGGCAGCAGAAACCCAGTGTGCAACAATGTTAGGTGCAGAACGATTAATTTTTCCTGTCGGGGTCAATTCACGGTTCGGTTCACAAAACCATTTTTCGTACTCCACCTCAGCGTACCCTTTAAAAGGTTTATTTATATTAACGTCCACAGAGGCTGTAACACAGACGTTGTCCTTCCAGGAATGATAACAAGATCACTGCCTACGCTATGCATCTTCTTTTTACGTCGTCGGTGAGATGACCACGAAATGCGCCCAAACAAAGCATTGATGATGGATTGGAGAGTTCACCGGGACGGCGTTCACATACATTTTGAAGCCAATCAAGCATAAATGATTCCGTCATCTCTTAGTTTCGAATCAGGACATCATCTGGGAACAGCCTTTCATTCTCAGGGATTTTAAGGCATGCTTTCCTTTTGAAGATTAAGAAAGGGGGAAGTTTGCACCCGTCTACACCCACTCGTCTGCTGCCAGCATCACTGTTACGCGTTGTTTTTCACATCTCGAAGTTTCACACAATAAACTAGTCCATTGGGGACAGCTAGAGGCAGCTGAGGTGTACCCTCCACTAGCGTGTGAAGTTGTTGCTTTGGAGCTTGGCTCCGTTGCGGGGGTGGGACCCCCGGCGGTGTCACTTTCTTTTCTTTTTTCCAGCAAGTCCCATCTAAACTGGCAGAACCTTTCTTGGGTTAAGTACAGGGGACTTTGCTGGTGTATTATATACTACATCCGGAAGTTTTGATGATAACTTCCTTAGTCCCCTTCTCCGTAATGGTGTAGTTACGAGGCATATCAAACCAAATTGGCGTCTCGTCAGCGTTGCCAATTTGCTCTATTGAAAAATTTATTTCCTTCCGAAGTGTGATGACATACCGCTGAAATGTTACTAGTTTTCCCTCAAAATCTGCAGGAAGCTTTTGGCATATTGTTATATGGCGTCTTAGAGATAAGCCCATCAGCTTCATAAACCGTTCGACAAATCCACGGCTAGCCTTAAATTCTTGTTTCGGTATTCCAAGAACTTCAGCCTCCTCTATTGCTTTATTTCTTATAGTGTCACTAGTCACAGAGTTTGTCCATTCTTCCTCCTTTCACGTAGAAATTCCATAACGTTTTCTTCAATTTTTGGGTGTCTTCCTTTGCGAGGGCCAGTGAATTTCTTTCTACTAGCTTTAGTTGCAAACAGTGCCAATTTCTGTTGCCGCCACAAGCGAACATTACGCTCAGCTATGTTGAACTCTCTCCCTGCCTTTCTATTGCCATTTTTTTCAGCATAAAGAATTAATTTACGTTTGTAAGTAGCGTTATATGACATTCTTCTCTGTTTGCCCTCCATTTCGTGACTATGTACTCTGCAGTTTGTATGCAATAATGTGTCAACGGTAAATGTAGTCGAGAAATACAGTAATCCATTGTAACGATTTAAATTTGGTTGACGTCATCGGCGAACTGCTGACCTTGCACTCGAATCTAATGCACACCTCAATTTTTAATACTACATTTGGCCAAAAACGATGCGCATTAGATTCGCGTAAATACGGTAGCTTACTTAAATATAAATAAACACAAATAATTTGCTGTGTGTGTGTGATAATTCATTTATCTGAATTTCATTTTGTATCTAGAAAAAGGCTTAGAAATTCATCTATAGTGAAAGATGAAAGAAATTTAGTCAATAATTCCTTAAAAACGAAATACTATACAAATTATAAATTCATAAATTTAAGTTACAAATTATAAGCATTTTGCAAAATAATTCTTTCATCAAATTATAAAAAAAGCCTCGATTAAAAAATTTTTTTTCTTCTCTTCCTCGGAAGCAAAAAGTTAAATTGATATTTGTACTTTGCAGATTACATTCTCTTATAATTAAAAAAGAAGCCTTTTAGTAATCTGTGTGATATAAGGAATATTATTAAGTTATTTTTGCTTTTAAGGGCACCCAATTTAATGATATTGTTTTATATTTTCTTTCAACACAGCAAAATTATGATATTAGAAATTAAGCAACAGCATGTTTGTCGCCAGGTGGATTAAAGCACTTTACGATAACTTTAGGTATCGAAAACTGTCAACAATCCTATTATTCTATAGCAACACATGTTAAATAAATATTGACAACAAATATTTTGAACATTTTCTTTCATTTTGAGATTTAAAGCAAATTTTTTAAGTCTCGTTAATCAACTCAGTGATATAACGTAGAAAATAAATTTTTTTACATACCTAATTTTACACAAGAAAAATTGAGATGCTAAAAAAAATGCATTTTTTTTTATTATTCAAAAAAAAAAAAAAAAAAATCCGTGTAATTGTTTATTATTACTCAATTTGAAGAAAAATATAATGAATTTTTTGCCAATAATCATATAAAATTTACTTATCAATAAGTGTTGTAATAAGCTTCTGATTAAATTTTTATTCCAGTTGTTTGGCAAAGTATTTCATCATTTGTTCAAAATCTTATCTTTCAATGCTTGATCAAGTAAATTTTGTTTAAAATATTGTGAAATATAAATTCTTTCATACTTTAAAATATTTACACGAATAATTAAAACATTTTCTTAGTATATCGCTCGTTTTTATCTTTGTTATATATTTAAAGTTTTTTATGGAATAGACAGAATTTTAAAAAAGTTCGTTCTATTTCCGTACAGCTATTAAGTAGTAAGAAATCTCATATTTTATAAATTTTATTGATAAAATAATTATATTATCCTAAATATTGCGTGATAATTTAATGGTATGATCTCATCGTTATGAATAGAGATAATCCAGGGTGAAATCTTAGTTGCCTTGAACAATAAGAGAGTTGATTAAATTTTTCATTGCTTTATCTTTTAAATTTCTATCGTTAAAATATTGACAACTAAATATTTTTTACTTGTAAATATTTCTTTATTGAAAAGATTGTAAGAGATATTATGTTTTAGCTTAATTCGAAATAGATAAAAAAATTGAGACTTTTAAAGGTTTATTTTTGTATAAATTAATGTATATATTTTAATTAATTCAAATATAATTCCTGTAAATAAATATTTTGTTCTTCGATAAAATCCAGAGAATCATTTACTGCTCCCGTGGTTTATAAGTAGATAATTAACATGGAAAATATAATATTGTTTTCTATAAATCTATTTATTATAAAATGATGTTATTTATAAAATCTTAAAAGTGTTTTGTAGTGTATTAAACTGCTTAACAACATCCAACTGTTGAGTAGATTTGTCGGCAAATATTTCTGCTGCTATTAGAAATATTTGATTTTTTCCCATCCCTTAATGCCTATCAGTAAGAGGTATCCCTTTTACTTCGACTTTTTTGTGTTTCTGAAGCTAATATAGGTATGGAAAAAGAATACAGATGATGAGATCTGACTTATTTTGGTCCATTGTCTAATGTGTTCTGGAAAATCAAAATTCACATAAAATTGATACACGATTGCTGTGTTATCCAAACACATTTCATTTTATACGAAAAACAGAAAATCTAATAAATACTTTCCATCATATGTGTCCAGCATTATTACTTTTGTAATTACATTATGATTATCTTAATGGCACATATCAACTGACACACACATTAACCTAGTGTAGTCTGTAATTAATACTCTTTTTTATTTGAAGGTATTAAAATGGCCACAAGCATTTTTATATTGCAGATGATGTTTAATTAATTGGTTAAAATAATAAGATTCCCTCTTAGAATATTGCATACATAAACAAAATATCTTTGTTTATTATCTTTACCGTTTTACGTTATCCATACAAATACATTTTAGTTTGCATGTTACTTACACGGTAAAAATTTAAAAAAAATTATCCAATATTTATTATGCATAAATTTTTAATTCTTTTAGAATTGTAAAGATGTAATGAACGAAAATAGAGATGTCTTAATAAGTGAAAATGATTTATCTAATACTCACTGAAATCAACAATTTTAAAATATATAATCGTATCAAAAATAATATAATTTTCCTGGAACAAGAGTTAAATATATTTAAATATAAAACAAATTAACTTTTTCTTTCTGAAAAAAAGGGATGTAAATATTTAAAATAATATTTATTGCAGCATTTACAAATTTCATTTTAATTTTAGTTTGAATGAATATTTTCCCCCAAGTACATAAATACAAAAATTTCTTCGACAAAATTTCTTATTATTTTAATTGCTCTCTTGTTTTGATATTTCTGTAGCCCATTTAAAGCTTCCTTCTTTTCTGAAATAAAGTATCATGCAAAATAATTTCGAGTAAAAGATATAAATTTCAAAACCCATTAAGATAATTATAGTCATTCTTTCCAAGTTTTTCGCCTTAACAAATAAAAAGAATACAAAAATGTGATATTTTTTAAAAAATTATTAGGTAAGTTTTCTCATTTTTGTATTATTTAAAAAAATAAAGTAAAACAAAGTCCAAAAAATAAATAAATTGAAAATAAAAATTTAAGCAGTAACTGCAAAATCTGCATTGCTTTGAAAAGAAGGGAACATGAAAATAAAACAGTCATCTCATGTTTAAAGACAGAAGTTGAGTTATAACACAACAGAATAGTAATAATGTTTTTGTTTTACAAAAAGTATGCATTGAAGTTAATTTTTTATGGTATTTAAGTCAACAAAAATAAAGCAACTTGAATGATCTTTTACAATTATTGAGACAAATGTTATGGTAGGTGATAATATATTCCTATTTTTTAATGACTAGTTTTTACATATTATTATCTTGTGTTTTATTTTTAAAAATAAATATTTACGAGACAATATTTTAACACATAAATCTATTTTTATTACTCATAATAAATATTTTTAAAATTTACTTCTGAATTTGATAGATTTGTCAGTTACATTTTTATATTTCTCAGTTTTAAAAGTATATCTGCAATTTATGGGGATTTATAGAAGATTTATGGAGATTTATAATATATTATTACATATTTTAATTTTTTTCGATAAAAACTTACAGTAATATATTATTTTTAAACAAATATAATTATTTTTTTAATAAACTGTAAATGTATCTTACTGAAGACCTTATAAATTACAACGAGGAAAAATTAAATGTACAAAAACATATTTTTTTAAGAAAAGAACTTGTATAGTTTACAGTGAAAATACATAAAATAGCCTGTTACTTATATGTGCATTAAAATATGAAGGTAATTTTAAATAAATGAAGGAAATTAAACAAGAAAGTTGAAAACAATCAAGTTAATTTATTAAAGAAGTAAAGAAAGAAATATTTTAATTATATAACCGTATTAGGTTATCATGCTATTAAAGATATAATTAATTTTATAATATGGATAAATAAATCTAATTTACAATTTATTAAACTTGATTATTTAATTTATCATAATAATTATTGCTAAATGTGTTAAAAGGATATAAAAAATTTAAGAATATTAAATTAATAATTTTTTTGTCTTTTATATTTGTGCCATCTCACATGTACAGCTTAAACTGGAGCCTAACAAGATTTACATACTGTGTGCATTTAAAAGAAAGATATTTGTATTTTGATATTTTAAGCTTCAAACAATATTTTTAAATTAAAATGTTTTTGATAGTTACAAATGAAAAATATCTTATGAAAGTTTGCAAAAATTATACTCATTATTATTGCACTACACTTATGAAATAAATAATCTGAGAAAAATATTTTAAGCTATAATTCTAAATAAAAAATTTATGGTGGAAAATAACTTATGTTTATTTTATAAAAAATTTCTTAAGTTATTTTGTTATAACTTTAACTTTAAATTCCATGAATGTTTTTAAATACATCACTTTTTGTCTTCTATAATTTATAAGTACAGTAAGACCCCGCTTAACGCTGTTTCGTTTAGCGCTGTTTCGGTTTAGCGCTCTTTTATTTCAACCCGGGGATTCCACGAAATCGCTCGCAGCATACGGGGATTCCCCGAAATATTATGCAGCGATAGGTTTCAAATACATATCCGAAAGAGTGTACTTGTATTTCTTGTTTGGTGCGGTATTGTGCAGACATATTTTTATTATTGGAAACATTTGTTGACATTATTGTAAGTAGGTATTAATTTACACATTTAATATTATATTACAGTGTCAAATATTTTGGTGTTAGAGATGCTATATCCGTTTATGAAGAACTTTTAAGAGAACGACGCAAAAGAAAAAGGCAAACAACAATAGATGCTTTTGTCACAAAAAGGCAGAATATTGAAAACGCGGAAGGCTAACTAAATATGACTGACTTAGAATTTTATTTGTTTTTTTTAAGAATATTCGTTTTGTTATTTATATTTTGTTTTTAATTTTGCAAGAAATAATAATGTGGTATTAATTTGAGCTTTAAGAAATAAATGTTTGGTTTTATTTTTATTAAAAAAACATACTTTTTAAATTTAATACCTAACCAATTTCCTCGCCATTTTCCCCTAACCCCAATATCTACATGTAAAGATAGCCTCGTTTAGCACTGTTTCGCATTATGCTCTACTTTGATGGAACGTATCCCCCGCGTTAAGCGGGGTCTTACTGTATCTCATAATCTTTTTCCAAATATTTTAACTAAGACAATTTTGAATTAAATAAATAAAATAAATAATATAATTTCGAGAGTTACTTTGAATCAAAATGCTCTCGAAAAATTTGAAAATTGTATACAAACAATCAGCTTTTTACCATAGATAAACAGATGAATTTTTGAAAGAATTGATGCTAACGCTTTTACTGAAAATTTTTTGAATACGAGTATACTTTCATTTTAGGATCTCATACTCACTTAATAAACATATTGACTATTCAATTATATAGAAGGATATAGTTAACATAAATGTGATCATCTCATCCACATATAACATTTTATAAGTATTTAAAATTAATTTGTAGTTACCTGGTAGTCTCAGTGAAAGTGAGAAAAGATTTTAGTAGTTAAAGACGTTAATTAATTGCTCAGCAGTAATTCTCAATATCTACAAGTAAAACATAAAAGGAAGAAAAAAATTTTAAAAATCTATAACTTAAAAGAAGTTATCTAAATTGCGTAATTTTATTAAGGATCTTGAATTTTATATTCGAAAATTTTAGACATTGCGAACTTCTATGGAATGCGGGAAAATTTATTCGTATTGAAAATATAATCATGGTTACACTTAAGTAATTTTTCACATTATACCCGAATGAATGTTTTTTAATCACTTTCAAATCATGAATTGCCTTTTTTTATCGACTGGCAGTGTAAGAGCTTAGAATTCTAAGAGTTTGTTAGGGCTAGTTGTAAGATGTCGAAAATCATATTGAATATAGTTTTATATTTTATCTTCTTAGTGACTGATAATAATAAAAAATCAGAATTTTTGTTCAGAATATTTATTTAATGTAAAATAGAAATAGAAGCAAAAATAGATAAAAATTTCTTCTGTTTAGAATCTTAGAAAATTTTTGAATCAAAATCGGCAGCTCAATGAACAGTGATCTGATATTCTGTTCAGAATGTTATTTGTTCAGGATGTTCATGAGTGATTTTTGATTGAAGGCTCAGTGATCGTTTTCTTGATTCAATTACCATCTCAAGAGCGAATGTTTGTGGTAGTTTTGAATCATGTGGACAGATGAGGGGCTAATTTAACCAGAATGTAGATTCTAGTGTTATTGTTACTAATGACACTTGGACATGCCAAGCTCGCTATGCTTTGGCTATGCGAATTTAAGTCAATTGGGAGCGTCTTTCGTTCAATCAGAGCACCATGTAGGTGAAAGTACGACTTTGCTCTACACACATGGCATAGGGCCCGTTTATAGGGTAGGCAACCATTCACACCTTATTTATACAAGGAAAGGACAAAGACAGGATAGATAGAGAGAGAAAGCACACCCATGCCAGAACAAGGATTCGAACCCAGGACCTCCTTATCCGCAGTCAGGCACGCTGACCACTGGACAAGTGGGGTGGCTGTTAAGATTCTGGTTAAATTACCCATTGTGTACCAAAAGTCACCGTAAAGTAACAAACAAAACTAAGTTCAAAATCCAGAAAAAATCTCATGTTGTAAGTTTTAATTTAATTGCCGAATTTAATTTATTAGTATTTTGATTTTTTTTTTATTTTTTATCTCCGTTCTTGTTAAGAATTTTAACAACTATAACAAATCCTCTAAAATATTTTCTAAACGTTTATAACTGCCTCAATCCATTCCTCTTAAATCATTTCACATGAGGTTCAGCGTATTTATAGTTGAACCGGATTTATGGCATGCTTACTTAGTTGAGATTTTACCAATGAAAAGCATGTGTATAGATTTCTTGGATTCTATCAAGTTGTGAAATCAAAAGATAAACAATGAACTAATGCAATGAAAGCAGAACAGAGCACACATTGGATATTTTTTGTATACAGCATATCAAAATAAACTAAACTCAAATGGTTACAGAGTCCATTCTTGATAGAAATTTTAGTGTAAACATGAAATAAATGTAACACATAAAAGCAAATACATTACGAAATAATTTCATTAATAGTCTCAAAATGATGTTTTGCATCACAAAATGTAATTTTATAGTTTTGCATAAAAATAGAATGAAGTGCTTAAAAATTCTTTTTAGAAATAAAATATAAAAATCGGAATTCTTTTTCTAATGTATTTCGGATGATCGGTGATATAATGAGAAAGGCGAAAAAACATTTTCTGAAAATATTCATATTATATTGATTCAAAAACGAAAAATTACATTGCAGGAATGTAGACTGCAAGGGAGAACCACACAATGATTTATATATTTTTCTCTATTTCCAGTCGAAATAGGTAGATAACGATTTTAAAATGAGAAAAAGAACGAAGAGCATCTTTCTTGAAGTGAGAAGAGTTCCGTAGCTGTATGTTCCATCGCTTAAATTAACTACATATATTTCTACATAAACAACCTTAAAGGATGCTGAATCAGCATATTAATTATACTTTAAATTAATATCAAAGGCTGTCATCAAAATTTCATTATGAAACACAGGTTTTATTTTTATGTACTAAAATTTTAAGTTATATTTTCCTAACTGATTCAGTTTTTAATTATTTTGCTGAAGATTAGAATAAAAAATAATCATTGCGTCTTCATATTTTTTGATGGAATAATTAAAGATTAATTTGTAATTTTACAAAAGGTAAGGAAGATATTTTGGCGTCTAGAGCATAAGTTTTAAAAAATGATCTTTATTTTGATGGGTAACTCACTTGATTATTATCCATTTAATTATAAGAAAGCAATTTCTTATAAGCCAAGGATTTATTGGCCTTTAAGCAGTAAGAAGTGGGTTGAATCACGAGGTAAAAATACCGTAATAAATCATTCCTCACATATAAAATTTTTTTTATACTTTTGATTTTGCAAATAAAAATAAGATACTAAAGAAGTATAACGCCACGTTCATGTTTTATTTTCCCCAAACTCAATTTTTTACAAACCTACGTAGCAAAGTGTTATTCTCTTTGGGAATGAAAACATCTTATTTTAGTGGAACTGTAAACATCTGGTTTTACAGCTATCGATTTTTTCTTAGCCTCATAAATAAAAGTGTTATTTTTATTAAAAAATATAAGAAATAGGAAATGGCTGAATCTTATTTCGATATGGAAAAAATTGGTATATTTTCAGATAACATGACTTTTTTTTTAAAGAATACTTGGTTTCTAATATTTTTAAAGCTAGTAAAAGAATGAAAATTTTCAAAAGTAAATAAAAAAAAAAAAAAAAGAAAACTAAAATTGTCTATCTTCACAGATATTTTTTTAAACGAAACATCAATATTCTATGTTGCTTATGAGTTATCATATTCTTTCACTCTTATATTAGGTTGGTGCGTATGAAATGTCGGATTCTTAAGTGATTGTATAAAACTGCATATCTTTCTTCAAAAGCTGTTTATTCAATCAAAGTATGCTCTATTCGCTTCAATACACTTCTCCCAACGAGATTTTAAAGCGTAGATGCCTGTCTTAAAAAAAATTTGGTATTTAGAATTAATAAACTCTGATATCGAGTTTTTTAGACTGTCTTCATTTTCATAGTGTTTGCCCCTTAAAAACAGCTCTAAATGCTTGAAAAAATGAAAATCGGTCGGCGAGAGATCCGGTGAATAGGGTGGATGCTGCAATGATGAGCATACGTTTAACCGATCCAGCTTATTTCGCTCTGTCAGTGCGTGCGGTACCCACTTGTCCATCTTCTTAACCTTGCCAATCTCAGAAAGGTGTCTCAATATCGTTGTATGGTCAACTTTCATCCTGATAGCAAGTTCCCTCGTGGATACGGCTGGATCCGCTTCCACTAGAGCCTTCAGGTCATCATTCTTCACAGACGTTTTGGGTCTTCCGCGCGGCTCATTTTGCAGTGAAAAATCGCCAGTCCGAAATTTTTCGAACCAACGCTGCACTTTCCGATCGTTAACCGTATTCTCCCCAAACGCTTGGTTTATGTTGCGTGCAGCTTTTGCAGCACTATTACCAAGTTTGTACTCATATAAGAAAATGACGCGAATGTCGGCAGAATTCATATCGGCAATAAACTCAAAAGAAATAAAAAAGGGAAGACCTTCGAGAAAACCTATTTTGCTGAAATGAGTCTCTGGCAATGGACAATACGAGTATGAATGAGGTTATGCCAAATACAAAAGTATAACGAAAACAGGGAGGAAAACGTCCGCATGTAAAGAGAATCCGACATTTCATACGCACCAACCTAATAGTAACAAGCAAAATAAAAATAGAAATAAATGAATCGGTAGCGAAAAATCAGATTTATATTATTTCATTAAACAAAAAAGAGTTATGTCATTTTTTTTTGTTTCCATTACTTATATCTTACTAATATATGAAGAGATAATAAACGAAAACAAAATAAACATTCATATATTTGTATGAAGCAAAATATTTCCTTCTATTGATGCCATAAGCATTTTTATAACAACGGCGAGCACTGGGTGACATTCGCCACAACAAGGCCGGAAACTGCTTCTCATTTGTCGTTACACAGTGGACACATTTGAACCATGTCACGGTTGCGAGTAGCATTACCCACGCCATATAACCACAAACCCGTTTACAGGATGGGCCACATTCATGCATCATCTTAGAAGAAAGGGAAGAGAAACACAGAAGGAAAGTAACATCCATATCCAAACCGGGATTCGAACTCAGGACCCACAGCTCAGGAGTCAGGAGCGCTAACCACTCAGCCATCGGTCGGCGGCATAAGTATTGTAAACCACGAATAAAAAAGCATGAGAGATTAAAAAATATACAAAAATATAGTGCTTTTCTGTTACCAGGACCAAATTTGTTGCCAAATGCTTTGAATAGCAAAGAAATTCATATTCAGTGTTGTCCATTTTTTTAAGCAAATTCATCTTTGTCTATTTTAACGTCAGAAAAATAGATAAGAAGTTTATCCGAGATATGACACGTTTTCTATACTTGAATAACTATTTATATAAATTTACTTTCAGTGAAAAGTTTGTAATGTATATAAAAAAATTCATATATTTGTGATATTTTTTAAGGTTTGAATTTCTCCATCACACAAATACTGTGAATGTAGAAATATCGGAATCCAGTCTCTTTAAATAATTGAATTATTTTTCATTAGGTAATCTTCCTCTCTTGGTATTACTGTTATATACTAAAAAAAATTAAATTCTTGATTTATTTTATTATATTAGAAATGAAATTATATAAAATTTTATTCTTTCTAATAGCTATGAATTTTATGTTGTTATATTATTCTCTATCGTTGATTTCTTAAGTGATTGTATAAAACTGCATATCTTTCTTCAAAAGCTGTTTATTCAATCAAAGTATGCTCCATTCGCTTCAATACACTTCTCCCAACGAGATTTTAAAGCGTAGATGCCTGTCTTAAAAAAATTTTGGTCTTTAGAATTAATAAACTCTGATATCGAGTTTTTTAGACTGTCTTCATTTTCATAGTGTTTGCCCCTTAAAAACAGCTCTAAATGCTTGAAAAAATGAAAATCGGTCGGCGAGAGATCCGGTGAATAGGGTGGATGCTGCAATGATGAGCATACGTTTAACCGATCCAGCTTATTTCGCTCTGTCAGTGCGTGCGGTACCCACTTGTCCATCTTCTTAACCTTGCCAATCTCAGAAAGGTGTCTCAATATCGTTGTATGGTCAACTTTCATCCTGATAGCAAGTTCCCTCGTGGATACGGCTGGATCCGCTTCCACTAGAGCCTTCAGGTCATCATTCTTCACAGACGTTTTGGGTCTTCCGCGCGGCTCATTTTGCAGTGAAAAATCGCCAGTCCGAAATTTTTCGAACCAACGCTGCACTTTCCGATCGTTAACCGTATTCTCCCCAAACGCTTGGTTTATGTTGCGTGCAGCTTTTGCAGCACTATTACCAAGTTTGTACTCATATAAGAAAATGACGCGAATGTCGGCAGAATTCATATCGGCAGTAAACTCAAAAGAAATAAAAAAGGGAAGACCTTCGAGAAAACCTATTTTGCTGAAATGAGTCTCTGGCAATGGACAATACGAGTATGAATGAGGTTATGCCAAATACAAAAGTATAACGAAAACAGGGAGAAAAACGTCCGCATGTAAAGAGAATCCGACATTTCATACGCACCAACCTAATAATATATGTGTTAAATAACATGGCATGCATTTTCTTGACAATATTTTCTTTGCTAAGTCATTGTAAATCTAGATTATAACATGACAAAACATAAATATGTTAAATAGTAAAATATATTCTAAGTTTATCAAAAATTGTATCTCAAAAATTGACAACCAGTAAAAATAAAGTATTAAAATAAATTTCTTGGTATTAGCCCAAATGTTTGGTGACAAATAACTTTTTACATCTAATAAAATATCAACAGCTTTTATTGAAGTTATTTATTTAATTTTGTCTCCGACTCAAAATTAAGATTTAGTTGATTAATTAACTTTATCAAATTTAAAGACTTTTGCATTTTACATTTTATCTCTATAATATAAATTTCTTGATTTATTGAAATATCTGAAAAATACATATATTCATTAAGGAAATAGCCAAAGAGAAAAATAAAATGAATAAGTTTTATGTATTGCTGTGAAGTAATCAGTCAGACTTACCACTTATTAAAATACGTTATTAAAATAACAAATTATACGTTGAAATAGAATTTTCAAATTGTTATTGTAAAAGTGTCCTCGTTTAAAATTGTGTTCAATGATGTGGCTGTATAACGTTAGTTGTATCATTAATTTTTATTTTTTGAGGTTTATATATATATATTTAAAAACTAAACTCGTTATCTTAATTATCTTTTAAACTTCACACATGAGAAAATACGTAGTACTATAAAATATGAAGTTAAACAGATTTTTATGTGATGTCACGTACTTCATTGCTATTAACAATATGTCTCGTGTAAAATGTCACCTGTGAAGATAGGCGTATTGAGGGTTTTATAATTTCAATAAAAGATGTTTTTCTGTTTCTTCTCTTGTTTTGTTATTGCCGGTCTATTTTCTTCTCTTGTTGTGTTATTGCTTGTCTTCTTTCTTCTCTTGTTTTGTCATTGCTTGTCTTCTCTTGTTTTGTTATTGCTTGTCTTCTCTTGTTTTGTAATTGCCTGTCTTCTTTCTTCTCTTGTTTTGTTATTGCTTGTCTTCTCTTGTTTTGTAATTGCCTGTCTTATTTTCTTCTCTTGTTTTGTTATTACTTGTCTTCTTTCTTCTCTTGTTTTGTTATTGCCGGTCTATTTTCTTCTCTTGTTGTGTTATTGCTTGTCTTCTCTTGTTTTGTTATTGCTTGTCTTCTTTCTTCTCTTGTTTTGTTATTGCTTGTCTTCTCTTGTTTTGTAATTGCCTGTCTTCTTTCTTCTCTTGTTTTGTTATTGCTTATCCTCTTTCTTCTCTTGTTTTGTTATTGCTTGTCTTCTCTTGTTTTGTTATTAGTTCATCATCAATACTCTTCATTTTAAATGTTTTACAGCTTTCTTGGAAATGGAAGTTCTCAAAACTTGATTTCAACTGTTATTGAATAACGGATGATAGTAATTATGTTTGTGCTTTCTATATGTATGTCTATCGAGATTTGTTCATCTTTTCCAGTTTTTTAGCATAGCATATTAGTAAAGGGCACTGCTTATAAAAAGCTCTCCGAAAATATAAAGGCAAATGAATGCGCAATAGATTTCAGCTATTAATTTGATCTACTTTATACTGTTAATAATTTCCTTTTCCTAATTTTCATCATTGTTACAATGCCATTTATAATTTCTTTATGCATTGTTCAAGAAAAAAGTAGACTTGCCATTAAAATATTAAATGCTTTAATGTAATCATTACAGTGAAAATGGCATTGTTTTGCATTAACTTAATTTATAATGCAATAGTAATCATAATATTCCAAATAAAGAAGCCGTGGTTGTCTGGTTGGTTAGAGCGTTCATTTTCGTTATCACAAGGAAGTAGTTTCTAATCCCGACACAATGGAATTGCAATATTTTACAACTTCGTAGAGTACTAAATGTAACTTATGAGTGACATTATTAGGATTCATAAGTTACAATTAAGCACTCTACGAAATTGAAAAATGGTATATTAATTGGAGAATCTCAATTAATTCTGAAAAATCGCAATTATTACTTTCTAAAAGAAAGAAAAGAAAAAAGCATAAAAATAACAATAATTCTATTCTTTTCGGCAAAGAAATTCCTAAAGTCTACTCAGCTAAATATCTTGGATTATCTATAAATAGAGATTTAAATTAGACACAACATATTAATAATGTAATCAAAAAAGTTGCACAGTCCTTTGGATGCTTGAAATCTGTCTTAGTTGGGAAATCAACTCTGCGAATTAAACTCAAAAGACTTCCATGCATTTCTAAGATCAGACCAATTGTTACTTTTGCATACCCAGTGTGGAACTTTACTAATAAATCTGACAAAAGAAAACTCAAAACTTTTCAATATAAAATATTACGAAAAATCACAAAACTTGCCAATGGCGGCTTTAAAGATGTTTGAGTGTCCACATGAAATGATGACTCTGGGGTCTTCTGATTGGTCCCTACTTCTAAATTATGAAGACCCACTTTCGCGGCTTCTACATAAGGTGCCATCACTTTCAAGCCTTATAGTGCTGAAAGGAGGAAATCCTAGTTGCAGGCCATTATACAACAGCATATTTTAAATAAAAGCAATTGAAATTTCTTTTAGATTAATTAAACGGATAAATCACTGGGATTTCATTAAATTTGAAAAGTTTTAAATGACCATGATATTGATATTAACGTACAGGACTTTTCTCATAATTTTGATAACATATCATTGAAATTAGTATTTCCATCGTCAAATATCTTATAGAACAAAATTGCACCTTTTAAAATAAAAATAAATTATTTTCAATTAGGAAGCTTTAAAATTTCTTTGAAAACTTAAAGTTAATCCCAAATGATTCATTAAAAAATTCTAAGATCCTGAATTTAACGTGGCGCGCTAATTGTAGTTCGTTATTACCTGTGACCCTTTATGCTCTCCTCAAATAGCAATGATTTGTATTGGCAGGAAACATAATCCTTTTCACGTAATAGAAGGATTAAGTTGGAATGCAGCCAAATTGGGGCTATTTGTAAGACTTAGTTACTTTTAATAACCTATTGTCAACCCAAAGGGTCTCACTTGATACTTGAGTGGTGATAATCGCTTATTATAATCTTCAGAGATTTCGTTCAAGTATCATAACGAGCTTCAGTGAAATATGACAAATGAAATGGAGAATTATTTAACGGATAATCATATGCATTGTTACGATCTCTGATAAGAGAAGGGAAGAGATTTCTAAAAATAAGAATAAGCTACTATGAATAGAATTGATTTTAGAAACTTGGATATCGGAACATTAAGCGTTAGTTAAAAAGTTACTTTTGGATAAGAAACACGTTTTTCCAAATTTTTTGCCACTACCTACCTATACCTATACTTCACTTTTAGGACCACAAAAAAATATTGTTTATAAATGATACTATTAAAATGAAGCTGATTAGAATATTTATTCAAAAATATACTTTTATATCTTTCTATACATAATAGGATTTAATTAATGTTGTTTAAAAAATTATAATAATTGAAGCAAACATTTTTATTCAATTATTATACCTTTTGTGAAAGAAAACTTTCTGTTTTAAGTTATAAATAATACTATAAATAATTATTCAAGGAAAAATAATGATTTATTTTCCTTTAATAACTAAATTTTGTCATGTTCTTCCCTAAAGTACGTTCAACTAAAGATAAATTTCTTTATTCTTCCGTTAAGGATTTTTCTAGGATTTTAAATATTTCAGTTTTTTAAGCAAATTTCTATTTTTAATATACCATGCATAAAAAAGTTATAAATATTTGAGTTCTCTATAGTTTGTTTATTATCTGTGTGTAGTAACTGCAGTATGGTTATTTTGAAATCTGCAGAATAAAGGAAGAATCATTGAATTCTATTTTTATATAATCCTTCATTAAAATTCCATTCTCATATTAAAATTTTTTGAAGGACTTTAAGCATTTCTGTCTTAAGAATCAATTTTGATTTTAATGTGTTTTTCATAGAAAATTCCTGAATATTTAAATCAGAGAAGTTGTTATTATAAATGTGATTCTGAGATTGTGGTTAATCTGAATTACGATTCTGAAATTGTGATTGTTCTAAATTGTGATTCTGAGATTATGGTTGTTCTGAATTATGATTCTGAGATAGCGGTTGATGTAAATTGTGATTCTGAGACTGTGGCTGAATCAATAAAAGATAGCGATGATTGAATATAAATCATGTCTGAGTTGCTTTATATTTCAGCTACAAATTCCAAAAGGTCCTCAAAGGTCAAAGCCGAAAACAGCAAGACCTCGAGGATCCCACCTACTCATGACTGGTACGAACAAAACAATCCTGGGGCTGCCCTAGAGCTGAAGGGCAATAGGAAATTGCAAATTTATAATTTTTACCATCATTACCAGGCTCATTACTGGACATACTCGCACCCTTACGTTCGTTCAGGGTCAGAAAGTGTTCCCTGTGTGCCTCAGGTGTAATTTCCACCAAGCTTCTCCGGACCATCTACTCTCCTGTCTGGGTTTGGAGAAGAGAGATCTTTTTGATAACCCTGCGCTGGTTCGGGACTTTCTTTGGGTGAACGATCTACTGGACTTGGTCTATATTATACTAGATCAAGTGGAATAAGGAACAACAACAACAAATTCCAATTCTTGCAAATGTTAAGTATTGAATTTCAAGAGGAGAAGTGAGCATTTTCAAAGCATATAATTTTGAGAAATAAAGTATAAGTGCACAAAATGGTTACAGTTTTATGTTTTTACCGTTTTGTTTCACTTGACCAACAAAGAGTAGCTTCAGATAATTGTTTGCATTGATGAACATGTATATAGCTAGCGGAAATCATTTCTAAATTACAGCTACAAAACCATGATTAACAGAACTTTCTATCATCAAGTATATCAAATTGCCATGAAGTCAATTATTATTGAGAGTTTTGATATAAATAAAAATATATTATTTAGAATTATTATGATTTATATATTTAATTTAAATTGAAATATTTTTTAAGACTAGGTGGATGTACTGTGAATTGTTTAACTAACAGAAAACGTATATAAATGAAACGTATAACGCATATAAGTGAGTACAGAAAACGTATCAAGAGTTTTGATAAGAAACAAATTTTTTAAAAATTAAGATGGACATATATTTTATAAAAATGCTTGATTTAATTCTTCTTGCAACATTTTACAAATATCTTGAGTTGAAATTTTAAAAACGAATCTTTTGGCTGAAATTTTTAAATAATAGTGTTGAAAGTGGAAAATGAAAATAAACTTTCCATGAATTATGTGTTGTATATTATAAAAGACTGCCATTTATTGCATTAAGACCTTTAGTGTGCCTATTTATTACATATCTTAAATTGATACACATACATACATGAAATATATATATTCATACATGCACACACATATATTTTTCAGTTAAATAAATTATATGAAATACAATAGATCTTCTATTATAAAGAGATTAAAAAGTTCCTTATTTTGTTAATATCTTGATAACGAGGCAAGTGAATAAAATGGTGGTAAAAAGCATTAGCAATTTTCTTTCTGTTCTAGAAATTTCGTACACCTGCAATCAGAAATTCATATTGGAGATTATCAACTCTTTTCTATTACTTCAAAGTGATTCCTGATATTTTGTAAACAATAGAATAAAATGTCATTAAAATCATAGCAGTTGGAGATTGTGTTGATAATGCAATAATTTAAGTTAAACTATTTAAGTTAAGTTCGGATCTAGAGAACTTAACGTATGATACGTTAAAAATAACTAATAATTTCCTGAGAATAGTGTGAGTTATTTTAAAAATATTATTTCAAATAAAGAATTATGTTAAAACCAGACTTGCATGTGAATAAAATCCCTAATTTAACTTCATCCCTTTAGTCTGATCAATGGCAAATATTTTTAGGATATAGACAAGGCTTGATACTTAGCTTGAAGATAATTTTGATAAATGGACAAAAAGAAGAAAAGTTTAATATTTTTAGAAAAATATAGGTAACATTAAAACAATTTTCTGTCAGGCAACTAAATGATTTTCAGATAGATGTAATTTTTCGCAGATGAATCAAAATTCAACTATGTAGAACATAAAAATAAAAAATTGCTTTCAGAAAGACAATTGATAAATATAGATTTTATGCACATGTTTGTTATCTGGATGACTTGAAAATATTTATTTCATCAAGCAATGGAATAAATGCATAATTTACATAAAACAAAGGAACAAATAGATCATTTACATAGAACAAATGGATCATTTACGTAAAACAAAAAAACAAATAGATAATTTATATAGAACAAAGGAACAAATGTATCACTTACATTAACAAAGGAACAAATGTATCATTTACATTAACAAAGGAACAAATAGATCATTTACATAGAACAAAGGAACAAATGGATAATTTACATAAAACAAAGAAACAAATGGATCATTTACATAGAACAAAGGAATAAATGGATAATTCACATTTTGGCATTATGCATCGTTATTTAAAAGCTTGTTAAAAAATTTACTATATAAAGTCTTTTGCCTTTAATCCCATAGAGAACTCAACATATGAATTGTTACATTGTCACGGTATATAATCAATAGTTTATTACTCCTTTAATCAACAGAGTTCATTTCCGTAGAAAACTTCTAGTTCTTAATTTTTGATTTTATAGTCTTTAAGTGCAAAACGTTTTCAGAAGATGAATTTTTAAAAATTTTTGTGCGAAGGTCATAAAAATATCGAATGGTACCATCAAAGTTTTGATTTCCCCAGTGGAAAAAGGAATAGCAGATTCCCATCAAGTGAAATCATTTCTACACCACACACAAGTATTAAGCATCTTAAATACAATACGAATGTATACATTGCAAAAGTATGTAAAAGCTTAGATTCTTAAAAATAACTTTTTCAAATACAAGATTAAAATTACAATAATTGTTAGTATTTTTTGTTGGAAATAAGAATAAAATCCAAAGCTCAAGTCTGAGTATTAAGAAAATAATTTAGGCAAATTTATAAAATTATAATTCAGATTTTCTCCCATCTCTCAATTTTAGTTTAAACAATAAGTATATTTAAAAGTTATCAAATTTTATAAGAGTTAATATCTTGTAAAGCACTGTTTTTCTAATAAATGATACAAATATTATAAGCAAAAATTTAATTTATAAGAAAGTGAATTATGTTACGTATTATAACAATCTCATTATACTAATTAAGATAACAAAGGAATCAGCTTAATAAAAACAATGAATTCTTTTCTTAAATTCTTTTAATTCAGATCTCTGTTATTCTGTTATAAAATAAATCAAACTTATATGAGAAAGCGAAAAAAATAACAGTTATAAAACTAGCTGTTTCGCTTAGGGAAAAAAAGAACTAAACAAAGTAAAAAAGAATGTTCAAGGTAATGGTTCTTGAATACATAAATGTCCTCACAAATCAAGTTATTATTCGCAAAAAGATGCTTAATGCTACAAAAGCTGAGTTACGGTACCACAGCAAAGTATGCAATAATACTTTGTTATGTAAGAGCGAATATGAGCACAGCTAACAATAAAATCAGGTGCTTAAGTCATTTAGAGAAGACACTCTCATAATTTTATAATTAGTCCCTTAAAAAGCCTTACTTTTAATTTTTGTTTCTATTTTATTGTTGAGAATGAATGCTTCCTTTATAAACCCCCAAATGTAAACGGTTAATAATATTGATAATTATTTTCATTAGCCTCACACAATTTTCAGAGTTATTATACCATATTGTATGTTTTAAAATAATGAATATATGTAAGTGATAAAAAGGTGCATTATTAATTTTGTTTTTCTTTTCTTCTTTGAAGTCATATATTCCACACTAAGGCAAATTTGTTTTGAATTTGTAGGATATCAGGCGGATGCTCCCCCAAAAATTACAATTACTTACGCTTGAAGCGACAGACTTGAGCACTAACAATTCAAATACTAAGAAGCCAAACTTAATATTTTGCAATAATTAATGATAGGATAGGATACTTAGGTAGGAATATAATGCTTATAATGTTATGAATGGAATGAAGTGATATATATTAGAAATGAAATGTAATGAATAGAAAAATACAATTTTTGCATTATAAAAATATAAAAAAGCCTATTTTATATTCTGCATCATAGGCACATTGAATATTTTATAAATATTATATACTAAATATGTTTTCGCTCTTTCAAATTCTATTCATACACCATGTTTTTAAAAGCAAATACGAGATTATCTTATTTGTCTTATTTAAAAGGATTTCATAAAATTTGGCATATAAATTTTATAAGATCATGCTTAAAAGTTTTGTGACCATATTTTGAATTATCATTGTTAAATGTTAGAGCATTATGATGAAATTATCTAAGCTAAATATATCAACAGCTCTTTATTAATATAAATAATACATGCTAATTTAATTGGAGCAAATAAAATACTGGTACATCAGGACTTATGAAATTATTAGTATATTTACTTGATATATAATTTAAAAATATCTTAGCATTAAAATTTCTGATTAAATTAATAAAAGTGAGAAATTTCTATATTCGACAGCTTATATTTCACTTTCTATGAAATTTTAGAATTGCTTAGTACAGAGATTTTTTTCCCAAACGAAAGTTATCTCTATTTAGTCTAAATATTTTCAAGAAATGTATATTTGTTGTAAGAAAACGAAATTATATTGATGTAGAATCCCAAAAAAGAATTTAAAAAATAGTCTAGTTCGTATTAACTGTAACTGTGCTCTATAAAGTTCAAGAAAAGGCTAGTCTCACTGAGAGCAAGAAAGTTGTTCAGCAGCTTACTGTAACAATGTGATTTATTGCCATGCGTTTTTATAAATAAAGTCCAAAATCCTAAAAGGACTAAGAGACTGAAAAGCTATAAATATCCGAAACTTAGGAAACGGTCACAAAGAAGCATTGTTATGGATTACTAGTTTTCTACTCGATGAGTTCAATCTACACATTTCGAACTTCCAAGGATTCTGAAAGAATTCAGTCGTATTGCGAAAATATAAATCTATGCTGTTTTTCTAAAAGAAACCGAGTGCTTACGACTTGTTTTAAATTATTTCCTGACGTTTGAATTGTGTTACTGAAGAATTATAGTATCAGTCTACTTTCTGATCGATTTAGTGGATTTACAAAGAAATCGAGAGTCCCCTACTGCCTATTGAAGTTCATGTTCTTATTCCTTGGAACCGTCATAAGAATGCTCGAGTTTATTACGATTAGAGAACGAGTTTATTACTATATTTACAGGTTATCTCTTTCACTTATTTACATTTATACTTTCTTCACAAGTCAATTTATTTCTTAATTTTTAAAGTGCCTTGTCCCCAGGTATGGAACAATATGAGAACTGAAAGCAATTGTAAATCCTTTTGTGCATATGTACAGTTATTTTTAAGATGGTATCATTATTGTTTTTGTTGCACCAGCATGATTTCCTGCACATAGCCCTGAGTTGGGCGCTACCAGTTAGATAGGAGCAGCCTGGTAGGAGTCTTCGTGATTTTGGAGCAGGGACCAAGCAGAACACCCCCGATACTTGTCCTGCCTATCCCAGAGGTATCATTTCACTTGGAGGACATCGTAACCACGCCCAGTTTTAACATTACCCAGCCGTCATTAGCGAACACGATGGATCTTCGATCTGCCGGGATTCGAACTCACTACCTTCCGATAATGAGAACGACACCCTAGCCAACCAGGTCACCACGGCCCTTAAGACGGTAGCTTTTCGAGTTCATCAGCTACAAAGAACAGAAGCCGAAAAATTGCTCAGCAGCCAGAAGGACAGTTATTGTTGCTTATAGCAGAAATATGGCTTTAGATTTGCAAAAAAATTAAAATCCTTTTTTTTATCATCATGAAACTCTAATATTAAATCCTGACATAGAAGGACAAATAGTGTAAATCAAAAAACCCTGGAGGTCTCGTAACTTATTATTTGTTTGATTAAAAAATGGTTTTTCAATCTAAAAATAGAGCTGAGAGCAAGACTCAAACCCACGAAGTGTTGGACGGAAATTCGGAGCTTTTTCCCAGAAAAAAAAATTGAACCTCAAGCCCACACATGATGAAAGTAGATAAAATTAAGAAGAAACTAATGGTGGGTTCATAAAATAATGTTATTCGTTTAATTTAGATTGTTTTCCAATTAACGAGCAATTGAACTGACAAGCTTTTGAATTGAAGCTTATAGAAAGTTGAAGAATAAGAACACCAAATTTGAGAAAGAATCGTGTTAACTTGTAGTCTCCACAACTTGTAACCCCACAACTTCCAGGGTAAAACTGGAAGTTGTGGGGGGATCACAATTTAGCACGATTCGATTGATTTCGATTGTTTATCCATCTCTATAAGCAATTAATCTATGAGCTAGTCAAATCAATGAGCTGTTGAGCTGGAATTTAGAGCATTAAGTATTATGTTTGCCAGTTTTGAGTCAAACCCATGAGCTGTTGAACTGAAATTTAGAGTACTAAGCATTATTTTGCCAATTTTGAGTCAAATCCATGAGCTGTTGAACTGAAATTTAGAGTACTAAGCATTCTTTTGCCAATTTTGAGTCAAATCCATGAGCTGTTGAACTGAAATTTAGAGTACTAAGCATTCTTTTGCCAATTTTGAGTCAAATCCATGAGCTGTTGAACTGAAATTTAGAGTACTAAGCATTCTTTTGCCAATTTTGAGTCAAATCCATGAGCTGTTGAACTGAAATTTAGAGTACTAAGCATTTTTTTGCCAATTTTGAGTCAAATCCATGAGCTGTTGAACTGAAATTTAGAGTACTAAGCATTCTTTTGCCAATTTTGAGTCAAATCCATGAGCTGTTGAACTGAAATTTAGAGAACTAAGTATTCTTTTGCCAATTTTATCTCGCACTACTCAAACGCAATAAGTATTCTAAAAATAACTTTTCAATATTTAAAAAAAGTACGCAATAAAAAGATATAACTTTATCTTTAGCGTGACATTCTTCTTTAAATGTAACATAAACATTTTATTACACTTTAACAAATTCTGTATAAATTAAATAACATAGTTCTGGCAATTTTTTGATTGTTTTTAGAGTAATCAGGATATGAAATCACAGTATAAAATTTTATTTTGTAAAATATAGCTTATTATTATTGCAATTATTTTATTTCTTTAAGTATAATGTATTTAAAATTTTCGTTATTCAGAAGTTTTCTATTTATTTCGTATTAAATAAAAAGAAACAAAATAATTATAAATGGAATATTAATGTAGCACACACAAATTATTCAATATTATCATATATTACTATATCAAAAAAGCTGTTTCTGTAAAATTTTTTAGCATAGCAAAATGCAAAAATTTTTGTGGATTAATGAAATCCACTGTCAACAAATAGACGCTTTGTGATTACTTTTTGAAAGATGTGAATGATTAATAAATTTTTATGCTATTTGATTATTATGCGTTAAACATGTTAATATTTTTCAATGGAAGAAAAAAAATAAGTGTTATGTTTCAATGATTAATAAGAGCTTAAGAAATGTTTAAATATATGTTAAAATGCATAAAATGTATATTTTAAAACATATAAATTATACAATAAATACATATTTTAAATGATTAAACAACTGTTTGCAGAGAAGAGTAAGATTTATTAAATTAATATTAAGATTTATTAAAATTCCAGTACATTTTTCAAGTGACTGTTATTTTTATACGTTATTCTTTTACTTAAAAACAATAACAAATAGGGACTATCTTGGAATATTGTTGAAATCTTTTCATATTTTTACAATTAAATCAATTCTAACATTTTGATAGTTTATGATCATATTTATTAATCTATGCATTTGTATATTTATGTCTCACATAAATGTAATATAATTATTTACTTATTTATCTTACAGATTATAAAACAACTCCTAACAACTTTTATGGATTTTAATGTTTTTCCAAGCAATGTATTTCTACAAAATATTTACAGATATTTAATGTAAAAATCTTGTAATATGACAAAAAACTATGAAAATAAAACATGTTATATTTATCCAGAGTTATAATACGGAAATTAGATTATAAAGATCTGATGTAGAGAGACTTTAAGAACACATATTTCTCGGTATCAATTAAATGAATTTATGACTAATAAATTTGAGAGTAAACATTCAAATATTGACGTTACTAATGAAAATCATTCATTTATTTGTTTAATCTAGATTACTTATCCCATATTTATTTATATGTCATTGATCTGAAATCTTATTATAACTTGATGCAGGGAAAGAGAAGATTCTCTAATCATTTCTATTATTTTTTCATCGCAATTATTGTTCTTAAGATAAAATTTTTGTCATAAATTTGTGATATATTATTTGTGTGTTATTGTATTAAATTAAATTAATTTCATATTTAAGATTGGTAAATATAGCTTTCGAAAAGTTTAGTAATACTTTTTTATATTGACCTGCTCTGAGATTAGAATACATTTCAACAAGGTAATATATTTTCAAAATTAGAAGTTTGAATCATAAAATAAATAAGACACCATATTCTAAAGTTAGAATATTATTGTTTTAGTCAAAAAATGAATTGATATAATATCGCACTGCAATACTTAATTTTAAATGATTAACATCGTCACTTGATCTTGCCTATGTATCATTCAAAATTAAAAGTATAACATAGATTATAATCTTAGATTCTATACGTGATTTCAGCATCTCATTCAGATTTTGTTATTTTAAGGTGAAATTTAAAAAGCGAAAAGTACGCACTTAAAAATAAACTTGAATCACTGAAGAAAATTCAGAGTATCATTAAAATATTTATTTTTTGCAAGTTGGGCCATAGTAGCCTGTTGGTTAGGGTATCGGACTTCCAACCGGAAGGACGAGATTCGATTCCCGATGTCGCCTAAGATCCACCGAGTACATGTGATATACAGAGGGTATTAACACATTTTTAGAACGATTTCGATTAAGAATTTTAAAAAAGTAAATGTTTTGAAATAAAAATTTTTGGCAACAGCTTAGTATTTGAAATGAGAAATATCGTTTGCTACTTTAAAATTTATTCTTCTTTCAAGATGTCGCATGTAAACAAGCCTTGGATTGAGGGATATGTTTTCGTGCTTTCCGAAGAGAAATATTCTTATTTCAGGATCCAAAAACGTTGTGAAATGCATGGTATTAAAATTTCTAACTGCAAAATAAGCAACATTATTAATCGGACGGGTAAAAACCGTCAGTCATTATTTCTACATGGAAATAAGACTCCAAACGAATATCCGAAAAAAGTACGTACTGTTTCAAATGTTCCTAAAGGGAAATCGCTGGTAACAAGAGAAAATCCATCAACACAGAAATCAATTGCAAAGTCTTTAGATATATCTGTATCAACAATAAATAAAATAATAAATCAAAATTTACAACTTAAAAAAGCTAAAAAACATAATGTTCACCAGCTTTTGCCAAGACATGTGGCTCAACGCAAAACATTTTGTAGAATCCTGTATGAAAACCATTTAGCAGGAGATAAAGGAAAATACTGTGACATTTGATGAAGCATGGGTTTACCTAAATGACTGCAACAAAAAAAGGTTTATTTACTATAGGAAACGAGGAGAAAAAAATATACAAACCTGGTTCCGTCAATGTAAAGAAAGTTTCAGTATGGCGTTTATGATAGTCGCAGGTTTTTCCTACAATGGGAAATCAAAAATAAAAAGAGTAGAAAAAAATGTTGAAATCAACTCATCATACTATCAGGAGAAGGTTTTACGTCCAATATTTACAGAAAAAATTCCACTTCTTTATCCCAAAGTCTTTCAAAGAGTGAAACATCAACAAGTTAAAGCTACAAGCCATTTTTCGAAAACTACCACTGCATTCCTTGAATAAAGGAAGACTAATACAGATATTGCATATATACCTTTTCAACATATTCCTGTGAAGTCCCCTGACATTTCACCTATGGACTATTGTGCCTTTGGTCTGTTAAAAAGAGCTCTTTCTAAACGCAAACCCACCACGATGGATGGACTCTGAAAAGTAGTGGAAGAGGAATGGAAAGCAATACCCCTGGAAATTTTGCGAAAACCTCTTCTATCATGGAAATCACGATGCAGAATTATAGTCCAGAAAAAAAGCTATCAGATCGAACATTTAAAAAAATAGTCTTTACATTTTAAACATTAATTAAACGGCCCCAAAATCTTTCTAAAAATGTGTTAATACCCTCTGTACTTGCTCGTTAAATCTGTTGAAACGAAAATCATTTGGTCGGTAGCTGTGCAGTTACCATAGGTGTAATGACTTGGAGGAAATTTTCTCCTTCTTCTGATCGATGTCAAAATTGACGGAGTGGATCCTTTAGTGGTGCAACATTCGGTGGAATTAAGAGCAAAGTGATACTTTTACCTTCGTGGTGCTCTGCTCAGACGCACCTACTGCCTTAAATTCGCATGGCATAGCTAGCTTGGCTTGTCCAAGTGTCATAAGCAACAAGCTCGCTCTGGTTAGCATTTCGGCATCCACATTGTTAGAATATTTTCGTTTCTTTTCCTCTCTTTATAATAGTGCTGACGTATATATATATATATATATATATATATATATATATATATATATATATATATATATATATATATATATATATATATATATATATATATATATATATATATATATATATATATACGCACACATAATTTATATACACGCCCATACGAATACATAATTCTAAATATAGTTGGTGAAAGTTCATATTTCTGCAGTTAAATTTTAAAATTTAAATATTGTAACTTAAATTTTAACAAATATTTTTCCCTTAATGTGTCACATTTATGTAGAAAATTCGAATCGTTCTTTTTATATTTTAAATTAAGAACAAAAATGCTTTTACCAATATAAGAAAGTAAACCAACAATGAATGAAAATAGCATTTAATTAATTTACAGAAAAATTTTCTTTGTTTTTTTAATCTTAAAATTCAGTTAGCAAGAAGTTTTCATTACGTCTCTTTTGCTCTTCCGAAAAAGAAATTTAATTATTCATTACATTTCGAAGTTACCCAGAGGAATATCGTTTCCAAAATTTCGAAATAAAAAAAAGAGTATTAACTACCATTTAATTGTAAAAATATTTCAACTAATTACTGGTTTGATAAAGATCAGTTGAAGCTCAGTTTCCTCTTTTTGAAGAAATTCGGTCTTTTGTGACATAAAAAAAAAGAACTAAAGAATTGAGGAAAATAAAATGTATTTCCAATAGAAAAACATTTTTACAACAATTTAATTCCAAACTACAGTGGCACTTATTAGTGGCACTTTTAGCAGTATCATTAAAATGGAGTGAATCGTTGCTAAGGTTGGATTTAAAAACACAGTTCCTTTTGAAAAGTGTGGATAAAGCAATACATGTCAAGATATGATGGATTAACGCCAAAGTTAATTTAGATAGTTCGGTTGTGTTTCAGTATTATCGAAAAATTTTGACACTTTACCAGTAATTGTGTTTCATTCGTTGACTCAGAGAAGGAAATTTCACTGGAAAACACACATGCGTGGGTTTTTAAAGTAAACGTTATAGCCAGACAGAAAATATCCAACTGCCAGTCGGAAGATATATGATATAATGATGGCATTACAAAAGAGAATTGCTATTACAGTAATTTTGAGTTTTAACTTATCTATCATTAATTCTTACTTATAAATATGTCTTATTTTTGAATTAGAAAAATAAGATGAAAATGTTGGTAAAAAATTTTGAATATTACTATATGGAAAAACTTATTGAAAAAAATGGCAACTTGAAATGAAAATGCAATAAGAAAAACACTTGAACCAAAGTTAAGAAATATTCACCAGAAAATAGTTTAAGAAGTTTCTGAATCAATACAAGATTCTCATCATAGTTTACCGTTTATTGATATCATTTGTGTACTTTTTTGGAAAATATAATTTCATATTTTTCAGAATTTTCTGTTATAATTTTTCTTTAATATCATACTATATTTAAATGGTATATAATATGGTATGAATCTAAAAAATATCTATTAATACACACACACACACACACACACACACACACACACACACACATATAAATAATGTGTAATTCTACAAATCGTCTTAGAATCATATGAAAATGTGAGAGTCTAATAATTCTGTAAATAAGATTGTATTTAAATATGTTTAAAACATAAATATATAGATAAGTATATTTCCCCACGATTACTTAATACATTCTATACAAGAACATTTTTTTCAAAGCTGAGATGTATATTTTAAATTATAATTTGCCGATGTTTTGCTGTTTTTACTTTGTGAGTAGAAAGGCTCCCATTTCAGGAAATCATTAAAAATATTCTTAATTTCATTATTTTTTGTACAAGTTTTTAATTCTTTTTGCACCTAAAATCCAATAATAGTGTATACTGATAATTTAAATTAAATAAAAACATAAATTAGTTATGAAATGAAACATTACAGGGCTTTTTTTTGGGCAAAATATCTTGAAATGAAAAACTATTAAACAAAAAATTAAAAAGTTTCATGTGAACTATTATTATGTTAACTAATATTACATATGTTAATCAATGTATTTTATGTTGACTTATATTACGTATTTTTTCCTTTTATAAAAAGAGAATTTATTGCCAAATTTCTGTAATATATTTGAATTTTGAAAATTCTGGCATTTTGTATACAAAACAGTTTTGCCATATTTTTAAACTATTTCAAACTGCACGTAAATAAAATTAGATAGTAAATATTAATTATCCTTTTGCTTACTTAATCGTCTTTGAATGAAAAAATAAAAATATTCAATACTGAAAGCGAAAAATATTATTGGAATTTTAATTAACTAATAACATTTTTATTAATTTAATATCATCACGCCATTTCATTTATTTTCCTTTTATCAAAATACAACACCCAATTTATGTTTATGATATATTTTATTAAAAAATTACAATTAAACTCTATTAAAATGATATTTCATCACCAAAAAGAAATAAAACAAATGAAAATAATCACTCATAGATTTTTATTTAAAGTCTAACATATTTTTATATAAAATTATAAAAATTATGTATTAATAATGTATATGTAAATTATAAAAATTATTATGTTAGACTTAAGTATTTGCATACATTAATTCTTTAGAAATTTAAATTAAAAATAAAAATGGGAAATTTAAGTGATAATTGTAATTATTTAAGACTAACAAATTATAGCTGCTGTTTCAAAGTTGTGAAACCTTCGAAATGAAGATATTAAGAAAAAGAATAAGATTAATGTATTGTATTATAATTTCTTATTCATTTACTAATTTTAGCATTTAAAAATCCTTTTTAAATATACTTTTATAACTCAATTATTATGAAATATACACATATGAAATTATAAGGAATTCATAAACATAAATAGTTATACATGAAATGTTAAATGATGTAGAATTTTAATTGATAATTTCCTTTTTGCATTTTAATACTATTCAACGATATTTTTTTCCAGAAAAAGGTAGCCTTGATGACATAAATTAATAAACTACATAGTTAATAATTTTGCAAATATGATTAGACATAGTTCTCGATTCAGTATTCTGAAATAATTAAATATAATTTAATAACTTAATTGCTTTAAAACATTATTAAATTTCTGCATTATAGAAAAATAAATTTGATGTTTATAATAAGTTGTCTCGACTAAACAAAAGAATAAAATTCATGAAATAATAATTTTTTGAAATGTTTCTTGTATGTATTTTTAAGAATTTTTAATCACTTTATATTATACAATTCATGAAAATTATATCTGAGTCTTAACAATTAAGTGAAATATAAAATACTACTCTTTATTTAACGAGCATCTCTATATTCATTAGAGATTAATTAAAAATGAATATTTGTATAGAAATCGAAGTGTTTTCATGTAAAATGGAAAAGGCAGAAAATTAATGTAACAATACGAAAAAAAAATTATTAAAAAAATTACATTTTGTCATATTTAATGTACATTAAATATTTCATATAGAGAAATAGTTTCTGTATATTATTTTCTATTCTTTTTCGTCGTTAATGAGGAAGTTTTTGAAATCTGATTGTCTAATCTTATACACGAAAAGAAAATGTTTTCTAGAGGGATTTTCTGTTTTCTTCTCGTTAGATACAAATTATTTATTTAAAACAGATTTTATTACAGCACACAATAGAGGAGCTTTTAAGATATTCCAAAATAAATGAGGCCGGGTTTGAATGAAAATGAATACAATTTTTAATGAAGTGTATTTCTAGTTAAGATTATACTATCTGGTCACGAAGAATAGTTTTTATTTAAAATAATGAGAGCAAACCAAATTTTCTTTTTATTATATAATTCGTTTGTTTGTTCATATTCATTTACATTGTTTATTTGGGTATTAAATTTTTTATAACATCACCAAAGGAATGATTAAAGGTATCATTATTTTAGTATATTCTTTACACATGATAACTTTTGTATTTCTATTTCTCAATTTAAATAAGATGCGATGTTAAAAATCATTTTAAGGAAATAAAGGCGAGAGCATGATAATAAAACATGAAACATGTATATAAAGGTATTGCTTTTAATAAAAGCTTAAATGATGCAAAACCAATTCTTTTGTTATTGTAAATAATTAATATAGTAACATCTTAAATGTACATTGTAAGAAATTATAATATTCAGACTAAAATGATAAATAGAAAACGAAAGTGATTAATTTTGAAGAATAATAATTTAATACCTATTTTTGTTTGAAAATAAAATATTAATATATAAAAACAATTAATCTGAATAATCACAAATTTAATCCAAATATTTATCAATCAAAGTAATTTTTCAAAAAAGAAGCATACTAAGCTCATATTAATTGATATTTTAATCCTTTTAATAGTTAAATGTATAAGAATCTTTTATTCTTTTGAAATAAAATGCTAATATTTAATTGAAGATTAAATTTGAAGGTATGCTATTATATTCTTGTAAAGTTCTTAAATGAAATTTTCTTTGTCTACTTATTAATACGTTAAATACATTTTAAGAACGAAGACTTAAAAATTTAAAAGAAATAAATTAACTTAAAAAGTTTGAAATTTTTGCACAGAGGAAAAAATTTTTAATTTAAAAATATTACAAATAATCTGTTAATGTGGAATTATTTGTTAACTTTTTGTTTCATATAGATTAGTATTTTATGTTTCACATAGCTAAGAATCTTGAAAGTTTAAATATATTTAGAATTAATTTCTCCAAAACTACATTTAAAATTTTTTTATGTTAAGCCTTGTTTTAGGTTAAATACAGTTTATCATATCAGTTTGTACTCGTGAAGTTTTTTTTTTCGTGTAATAAGGATCTTATATTAATGAATCGTTAGAAAATATAACTAACTCTCTGCTGGTTACATAATTACATAGTGATTAAATATTGTTTGTTGCAAACATTCTAATTATAGGGCAACTTAATGCTTATAATGGACATTACCTTTATTATAATCTACCCGTGAGATTTTATATTCTTAAGGATTATAAATTTTCAGTTATCATTATAATTGTTCACAAATTTTAAACTATTCAAAGTTTATAAATTGACAATTTTGAATTATTATCTTTATCTAATAGCATAAATCTTGTTGTAAGCTAAAGATAATTTATAATCTCAGTTAAGTTTATTCACTTATCTGAGACTTTTTAACAAAAAAAAAAAAAAAAAAAAAAACGGGTATAAGTGTGATATTTTTTTAAAAGTGATCTCTCACCAAATCTGGTGTCTTTTGTATGAATATTGTGCTGCTGCTGGTTTCCTTTTGATGTTGCTTATTTGAGGTTTTGTTGATTTTTGTTGCCAGGTTTGGTTTTTTCCGTGGCTTAATCAATAGGAAACTTAACTAAGAGGTTTGGTTTCAGGTTGCCAGGTTTGGTCATTTTTGTGTCATATATATATGGTTTTTTTAAGTGGCAACAGTCTTTGAAGTTTTTGTTCAGAGCTTCAATTCTGAAGACTTTGGAAAATTTCTCGTTCCAAAACATGCGTTCAGCATGGCGAAAAAAGGTCGTACAAGTTGCCAATTGGGTGATATACCTTACTAGTTCCAAGAAATGATATCCTACGTTAAATAAAAAGATATATAATTATGGATAATAAAGATATTTTTGGATTAAGTGTTTACTGAAATCTGATTTATTATCTATAAAAATAAAATTATGATTGTCAAAGACTCACTGATGATTTCTGATTTATGGCTTTGGAGACATGGACCTTGACCTGAAGGAGAAAAATATTTGATTGTTTTTGAACGCAGGGTTTCCATATGTGCTTTTAGTGAAGTACTGGAAATTGATGTATCCGTAGAAAATGTAATATTGAATTGTACTGAATGGGCATGGA
The DNA here is from genome assembly GCA_037975125.1 of Latrodectus hesperus. Lineage (NCBI taxonomy): Eukaryota > Metazoa > Arthropoda > Arachnida > Araneae > Theridiidae > Latrodectus > Latrodectus hesperus. The sequence continues at coordinate 23,343,932 of CM075857.1, forward strand.
TGCTGTATAATCCAGGATGCCAAATTCTGAGTTAGATGATTTTTTCGCGGATTTTCATGTGTATCTGGTAACCTGGTTTTTATTAAGTCATATATGGAGCTATATATATATACCTATAAGAATCATGCAGAAAATTTGATTATGATGTCATTACACACGTCACAATACATCATCTTGGTATCATTTCTTCATTGCCTAAAAATTCAGAATTTGGTCTTCTGGATTACGCGAAATCTGTGCCACCGAATGTCTGCAAAGTAATGTGTTGTTTCTTAAACTAAAATGAGCCACCTCAATTATTTTTGGCATGTTTTAAATATGAGTACCGTAACATCATAAAAGAAGATGTTTTGCAACACAGGAAATAGAGGCAGCCATAAATTTCGATGAGTAGATAAATGTAGTAGACAAAGACCTCTTGTTCATCAACATTCAGAATTGAAAGTTTAGCTGAATGGAATTGGCTAGTTCAGAAGACGTAGGACAATCCTGGGTTGTCACACCCCGATTGATTATAATTTCAGTTAATGTTTGTGTTTTCAATAACATTTTTGCTTAATCAATAGGAAACTTGGATAATTAAATCATTAGTAAATAGAAATGATTACTATTTTTTGATTATGAATGCTGACTTTACTTAGTATATCCATGTTTGGTTTTTTGCATCTATTATTGGTCTTATATAGAAAGATATAGTTTATTTCTCCTGCGTCCACACATCAGGTGACCACGTAAGAACCATTCTAGTGAGTTCAGAGGATTTCCTTCTGTGAATGCGTCCAAACTATCACCAACGTATTAAAGACATTTGAAATAGATCATTTTAATTTTCCGTATAAGCTACTGTTGGTAATTTTTTTATGGAGAATAAATTTGCAAAATTTTTCTGATACATTTTGTTTGGAATGAATCAGTTTTGTTTTCCTGTAGTTTGGTTAGTTTACCTCATTCCCCTTCGTATGGAACTAACAAAGAGATTTTACTGTTGTGTTGAAGCCGTGGTAGCCTAGTGGTTGGTAGCAACGGCCTACCGTCCACAAGGGCTGGATTTGATTCCCAATACCACCAGAGACCCACCAACTACATGCGATATATGTGCTGGTTAAATCTGTGGAATCGAAAGCCCTGTGGTTGGTCGTTGAGCAGTTACCATGGGTGTAATGGTCTGGAGAAAATTTCCGTCCCTCCTGATCAAAGTCAAAATTGAGGGAGTGGAAACTCTGGTGGTGCCATCTATCAGAGAATCTTAGAACAAAATCGTATTTTTACCTTCGTGGTGCTCTAGTTAAGCGAAAGACGCACCCTTCTGACTTAATTTTGCATAGTTGTTGGCTAAGCGAACGCAACTTGTCTAAGTGATATAAAAAAGCAACAACAACTGTTGTATTACCGAGATTTCCATTTTTAATTTGTTTTGAATATTTTTTGCTTATGTGGAATTCTAAAAGCAAGGTAAACCTTTGACTAAAGGAAATTATTAACCTTGATACAAAATAAACATCTGTATCATTAATAGAGACGATTGAATCCAAGTAATTAAAAGAATTTGTGACTTCCATCCCTTTGCATTTTCATAAGTTGGATTTGGATTACGGTTATTGATTTTCCTGTGCTTTTTGTTTTATTCTCATTTATAATGAGGCCTGTTTTTCTGGCATTTTCTTCAAGACATGTTATTTTTCTTTGCATGTCCTTAAATTTAGAGGACATAAAAACAATGTCACCAGGGTAGTCGAGTAGAGATCCTCCAGCATGCTGCCCACTTCCCAATTAATTTATCATATTATTAAATTTGTTCATTTTTAATATTTCGTAAACAAATAAGACTTTTCTTTTAATACACAGAAATGTAAATATACCTTGATATCTTAAGAATCTAGGTTTTTACAATTTCAAATACATAATGTATTTATTTAACTTGTGGTTAATATTTCCTAAAAAATATGAAACATTCAAAATTTAGTAAATATGCTTAATTTTAGTTGATTAATTGTTTTTAGACTTCTGATGTAAATAGATATAATTTTATGATATTTTTATTAACTAAAATCATTTAGCATTAAATTCACAAGGAAAAATATTTTAAAAAATACATTTATATGCCATATATCATTTTAAGTATTGAAATAACAATTCATAGAGAGAAGATTATCTTTAAACAAAGTCAATGCGTCAAATAGAATAATGATTTAACATTTCACTGAAAATCTGTAGAGGAATGGATTTGAATGATTAAAGAGCCAAAATGCTTTATTTAATATCACGAGTTTTCATGATTCTTTCAATACAAATAGTATTATAGAAACTTATGTCCTTATTGCTTCCACCAATAAACAAAAACGAAGATCCATTTTACGATTTGGTTTCGATTTATAACATACCATTATTGAAACAGGAATTTTATGGAGATCATATAAATATTAAGCTCTGTTTTTATTTTCTATAGAAATCGTAAGACGTAGAGGATTCGCAAATATGAAATATTACTTTTGGCTGAATAAAAATGTTTCTGAAGAAATCTGTACGTATGACTTCATTTTTCCGGGTTAGGGAATATTTTAAGATTGTTTTCATTGGGGTATTCGCATTCATTTTATTTTGTTCTCTCATCGGGGTTCCATTGAAATAAAAAAGTGTTAAAAAATAGGGTTTATAATCTTATAACTCGCTAAAAATGCTATATTGTACAGATTTTAATTCTTAGTAATGAAGATTATTTTTCTTTCAAACTTAAAAATAATTTTCTTTAAAAATGAAAAATTTTATAAAATATATAAGAATAGTAATCTTAAGAAAAAAACTAGCCCGCACTTGACAGTGAATTGCATGAGAAATTTGCTTTGGCATCCACATTATATAAATTATTTTTTAAGATTCATCTACTTATTGATGACAAAATTATTAAAAAAATCATTAATAACATTATTGATGACAAAATTATTTGAAAGAAAGAGCCAGTTCCTTTTTCTTTATATGTTATGCTTCAGATAATGAACAAAATTAGATAGTCTACCTAATTTCATTTAAAAACTAGACAAGCTAGGGTATTGTTCTATTAGGTTGGGGAATAAGTTCGTATCGTTTTTACTAAAGACTTTTATTTAAACAAAAAACAATAATTATATCAATTATATATTCGCCGTTGCTTTTAACAGCCTCTTCCCACCTATCGACCTATTTGTTGATGTCGTTCCGCCCAAAATCCCCTAGTCTGGTGTCAAAGTAGTTGTGAAGCTAGTTTTTAAGGACCTCTTTGTTATCGAAGGTGTGTGTCATCGTGTGCAAAAAATGACTGTTGAGCGACAAACAAAACCAAAACCAAACCAAACCGTAACGCCCTTCATATGGTTTGACAAGGAGCGGAAAAGATGGTAATAGGTCGGTGCCAAAGACCGGAGAATACGGCGGCTGCTGAAGGACCTCCCATTCGAGCTCTTTGCGTCTTTGACGATTTGTGCAACATGGAGCCTAGAGTTGTCGTGAAGGAGAATGGTTTGACCATGTCGATCAGGTCTTTTCGGTTGAATAGCCTCATTCAGACGGTGTAGCTGGGCAATGTAGAGCTCCTTGTTGACTGTGGCATTCTTTTTGAGCATTTCCCAGCGCACCAAGAGGATCTTAACTGGCTCAGCAACCTCTTTGACACCAGACCAGGTGATTTTTGGCGTAACGGCAAATTGGTCGAGAGGTGGGAAGAATGTTGTAAACAGAGCATCGGCCAATATATAATTGATTAACTTATTGATAAAATTGTTGTTTTTTTGTTAAATAAAAGTCTTTGGTAAAAACGCTACGAACTTATTCCCCAACCTAATACTTCGGAATTGGAGTGTTAATGAAACTTTCCCAAATTACCAAACGAAAATTAGGCTGTGAAATATAAATTCTTTTTCATAAAAAAATCCTAGTAAATTTGTTGGTGACTTTTTAATAACCAATTTCCATATAGTAAAATCTATGGCAAAAGCAAATATTGTAAAAAATGGTAAATGGCAAAAGTCAACATCAGCAAACAAGAAAACTGAATAAGAAATATTAGCACTCAAATGCTGCAAGATGAATTCCGCGTAGAATTATAGAGAAAAGTTATTCCGTTATACGTTATGCATCATAAGCGAGACATTTTGAACTCGCTGACGATTTTGTTGGCGATTATTTTACTGCTTTCCGAAACCGATAAATACCAAAATTAGCAATTTTGTTATTAAAATAGAGATAAAATACTGAAACGTATTCCAACTTGGCACATATAAATTTGATAAACGTCAAGATAAACAGAAATAAATATAAAGAAAAATATACGAACTGATATTTTATTTTATTTTAAAGTCTTTTTCTGGGTATTTTTTTCCTATGGAAACATTTATGTAAGAAAAAACTATAATAACCGTTAAAAATTTTATAATTTATTATTTTTAAGTTATTATTCCTTCTATTAACCATTAAGTGGCTGTTTATTTCGTTACAGTTGAGATCCTGAGTACGCCACTTTATTACGATTCTTATTGGTTTAAATTATCCATGACGTCAGATAACGTTTCATCTACGTCACAACATATTGAGACGGTATCGTTAATCCGATTTGTCGACGAATTTGCTACCTGCCGAGAACATTGTCGAAGTTCATTCGGTTCATAAAACGATTTCTTATATATGGGGCAATGCATTCGTTTGAAAAGCCATTTTCCATTGATTCAAGCCAATAACACATGGACAATAGAACAGCAGAAAAAGCAAAATGAAAAAGACATGACAAGAAACCCGCTTTATGATTTAAATCTGCAAGGATGATTTAAAGTTTTAAAAATTTAATTTATTAATAGAATTCTAAATTAATAATTGCAATATTTGTAAGCAATTTCTTTTGAATCTTAAAACTATTGCCTTGCTTACAAAAACATTAAAAAAATTCTTTTAATTAATATTGCTGAAATAATAAAAAGAAGATTTGTTAAACATGCACTAAAAAAAAAATCATTGAATTTTTTTCAAGTGTTGAAATTTTTGTGATACTTTTTTGTTTTTTTTCCCTCATAGTATTTTGCTTTTGCTGTAATGATCTAGAAGTCACTAACATACGATAAAAATGACTAAAAATACTGAATATTTAAACGTACAGTTTACAGTGAAACATTTTGTTGGATACACATTTCAACTATTATATCAGACTGAGAACAATATTGACATTGTGATATATTTTATGTAATTCTTATTATGTACTGTCATTTCATTATCTCATTTATTATTGAATTAAAATATCTTATAGGGGAAAAAGGAATATTTGCAATAACAATAACATATACTTCCTAATTAAAAAAAATTAAATAACCACAAAAATCCTTAAAAATTTTTAACTCACTATTCTCAGACATTCGATGGCGAATTTCGCCTTGTTTGCTGCTGCTTGAAAAAGGCGATTTGAAGGCAGGCAAACAAATTCAACGACAAGTCTGGTTTACGACGGTGTTTCTATACGATGTTACATAGATCGAAAGTTATATGACATCACATGTATTTTAAATCAATGAGAATTGTAATAAAATGGCGTAATCATGATCTCAACACTGAATGAAAGAACTGCCAACTTTATGATCAAAAAACTGTGATTTCGAATGTTTTGATTGATTAAAATAAATCCGACAAAATATTTAAATATTATATTTCTAACCCAACTTCAACTCAATATATAAACGAAACAGAAATACTGTTTACTCATAAATCTTTTATTAAAACTTTAATCAATCTCCTTAATTTAATTTATTTATTTCAAATTCTAGACAATTAGCTATGACAGCATTAAATCCTGCCCTCTGGTATAGACATAGACATACGCAATGGAACACCTGGTCTGTACCTTAGGTTATCAGGTATAGCAACATCACGTAATACATCTGGTGTGACAGAATTGTCACGAAATTTGATAACAAAATTGAATTTCAATAGGTCTCTAATATTTGAAATTAATAATTTGACAGAAAAACAACATCAACAACAAAACATTTACAAAATTTTCACTATGGGCGATGACATGAGTTAAATATTGCTATAAAATTGTGAAGATAGATTATCCTAACACTCCAAGTAACTCTGGTAAAGATACAAATTAATTATCTTTATGGTGGTCATAGCAGACGATATAAGTAATTTATAACACAAATATGCAAGCAATATAATTAAGTTTAAGTAGAAGAGTATAAAAAAGAGCAAATAATTGGGACAGAGAGAGATTTTCAATAAGTACTAGTAACTCTCTCATGCTTTAACTGGGTCCTAATGTAACATTGCATTTTTCGCAATACCAAAGGACTACATTGTCTACAGGGATTAAATTATGATGTATAGTGGAACGACAAATGTGAGAAAAATGAAACCTAAAAAGTGCGTAAGTCATCATAATTCCCAGGCACTGACCCAGATGACGGGTCAGATGTCTTAAGGCATCTTAAAGAAACCTTAAGACAACCCAGTCTCCCAGATGGCATTGCAACCCAATTACCATTTGCGAGCACGATGGATCTTCAACCTGGGTTGGTTATGGAACCTAACTTTTATGCCTTTGTTTTAATAAATTTGAGTGTTCAGCATTTAAATAAAGATTAATAAAATAAATTGAAGGCATGTGTTAAAGGAAGTTGCAAGAGAATAACATGTCCCAAACTGTATTTTTTTTTATAATTTCAAGCAATGTTTTTAGCAGATTAATCAATCATCGTTATAAACACTATTTTAGAACCGTAACTATGTAAGTTCAACAATTTGATAGGAATTAAATGATATAGAAGCGGAAAATGACAATTATTCTTGTGCTGAATGTTGTATAATCATTGACGTGAGATATAACATGATATGATAGGAATTTGAATTAGGTATTGCCAACAGAAAGAGATTAATATAATGTTTTTTACATCTCAATGAATGGAAGAAACGAATTAATTTTTTGTCAAAAAAAGTAAATTGTTGTTAAATAGTGTCATTATGACAGTTTTGTTAAAAATATGGTTCTAAGATTGAAAATGATGATTTAATTCCATTGAAATGAAACAAAATGAATTATTTTGCCATGTTTATTTTTTTATTTTCCTTCAGTTTAACTAAATAGTGTCATTATGGTAGTTTTGTTAAAAACATAACTTTCAGAATAAAAACAATGATTTAATTCCATTAAAATGAAACAAAAAGAAGTTATTTTGAAATAATTTTTGTTTTTTATTTTCTTTCAATGAGTACATGTGATTAAGTTATTTTAAGATTTTTACTTTTTTTATATGATGCTTTGAGGGAAAACTGAAAAAAACCTGAAATAATTATTCCAAATTATTATTAGAACGTTATTGAGAATTCGATTCGGTGAATAATTAGTTAATAATATTCCATGAAAAGAAAGAGATAGTGTAATATGAATTTGATATAATTTACGTGCATATTCTACGTTAAAATTCACAATGTAAAAAAGTATTGACATGCATCTTTATGTTTGTTAAGAAACGTCAGTTAAACATGAAAAACTTAAATACATTAACAGCAAAATGTTGCATAAAATATGTTAATCACTATTTGCTTATAAAGTTCAGAACTTAAAATGTCAAGACAATTACATTACAAAAAATGCTATAGTATAAATATCATTTCATGGCACTAAATAAAAAATATTTCACAAACTAATCCCGTATTTACATTAAATAAAAATACGTGATAAAATAAAACAAATATAGATATTATATATTCACAGGGTTTAACTCTATTATCATATAAAAACATGGCGAGAATCTTATTTTTAGTAAATAATAAAATATTCGAAAACAGGTATTTTATGGAAAACAAATGTATCAGAACTAAAAAGCAACGCATATTTATGACAAAAAATAGACATCTGTTTCGATTCAATGAATAAACTTCTTAATATTAAACTTCAAGAATACATTCTTGGTAACAACTTATCTTTTAAAAGACAAAATTTCAAAACGTCATTAACAGAAAAATGCATTGCAATATAATACGGTACTAAATAATCTACAGAAAATGAATTAAAAGTAATATTTTTAATTAAAATATACCATGTTAAGTTCCATATTTTTGGAATATTAAAACCACCTTGCTAAAAGAATGAATCAAAATAAAATGGTAAAATTTATAAGTCTTAGTATAATATAAATTCTTTTAAGAATAATTATAGGCTACAAGAATTTATTAAAAATTAATTCCCAGCTCTTATGGATCTGTGTAAATATCAGAATTGAAAATGTGATGAGTCAATATAAAAATACAACATGAAATAATTTGATTTCTATTTATAGTATGTCATTTCTAAAGTAAGGATTTTATTGGGATCGTATAAGTACCAAAACATTTTCTGCTTCTGAATCCAGTCGTAAAACGTATCGGACAAATGTAAGAGTGCATTCTGTGGCAAATAAAATGTTCCAGCGTGTAATAGAGTCATGTGAGTACATTCCTTTTCCATTAATGGAAGATTTTTTTATGTATTGGTTTTGCTCATCATCATACCTTCTAAAAACGACGCAGTGCCATAAAGTGCAAAGCTTGCTAAAATGTAACAGAACTATAAAATTTTGATTCTTTACATCAAAAATAGAAATTCAAAGAAAATAGGAAATTAATCAGAAAGGGATGGGTATAAACGTTTCTTCAAAATTTCGGTAAGTGTAAAAGTTATGAATTTGAGTTTCGAAACACATTTACAGCTTTTTGATAGTTATTTCATGTATATTTGACCTTGCAGAGAGCAAAGCGTTGAAGATGCATTGATGAATCACATATAAGTCAAATATTTTTAATTCAAATGCACATGTCATAAACTACTACAACAGTGATATAAATATAAAATATTATAATCTGCGAATATTTCACCGTTATCCTGTAGATATGAATTTATTTAGAATGAATCACACGATTCCTATGAATCTAGTACCAGAAATAGAATAATAAATAAAAATATATTATTTTCCATTGGAAAAAAATGCAACTAAAATAATTTAAAAAAAGAGTTCATAAACACACCATATTGTGTAGTTTCCATATTTATTATTACATATCACACATGAGGTATCTCTTAAATTGAATTTATGTAATTTTGTTTTGTTTAAATTAGAAACAACTCATCTTATAAAGCTTATTTTCAATATCTTAAATTTAAGAACTTGTCTGTGCCTTTAGGTTAACAATTATATGTTAATTAAAATTTGAAATTCAAAACGAGTTTTATTGGAATTGTTTTAAAGGTATAAGTCTTTTTAAAATGCTGCAATTTTTGATTTTATTAAATATTTGCAAAGTGCTTCATTACGAAATTTTTTTAAAGTTAATCATTTAAAATTAATACGAATGAGTTTTATTCAAAATTCTACTCTAATCTTGGAAATAAATTAAAGTCAAATTTTTGAATTTATTAAAGAGTTACAATGTTTCAATGCGAAAAAAAAATGAATTTAATCTTTTAAAATTTAATACGAATGAGAGATATTTAAAATTAAAGCATTCTGTATTCGTAGAAATAAGTTACAGTATTTCTTAAAAATGAACAAACTATGAAAACTAATTTTTACATAAATTAGCAAAGATTCTTAAAATTCCAGCAGTGTCTTTTTAAATATTTTGAAATCATTTTTTTTATCAAATTAATATATAAAAACATTTGCAAATAATTTGTAGTAAATGGGTAATGTTTATATTCCCTTCAGATAAGCCATATCATTTAAATGAAGCAGAGTTTTTTTATTAAGATTTTAAAATTCTACAGAGGCTTTTTATTTCCAATTAATTTTTACTATTATAAATTAATTTATAATTAATCAATTATAAATTAATTTAAATTTAAATATATTAAAATTTAATTAATTAATTTCATTAACAATTGATTTAACCAATTAGTTTTTGATCAATTAATAATAAAAATTAAAAAAATTAAATAATAATGTAAATTAATTAATTACCAACTAATTTACATTATTTTTTTGGTTATTTAAGAAATAGCGTCTAAAGTACTTAAATTATTATTTGGAAGAAAACCGTTGCTTAAATATCATAATTTATCCTGTAAAGTTGTTTATCAAAATTTGTTATTTTATATAAAATATTTAAAAAAATCAAGAAAATATTATTGAACCCATTGTTAAAAATTGTCTATACTATACTACTACTAATATTAAATAGAAATATAAAATAGAAAATGCGTTTAGCATAAGATTTATTAATAAGTTTATGTAGAGAAATTACTATTATTTAAAAAAAATGTTGATTGTTTTGCCATTGAACTCAAATTCAAAACTGATTTTTAATAAAATAAATTAACAGTAATTTAAGAAATTTTTGTTAGCACACAAAATACAATTGAAACAAAATCTCATTACAAGTTATATTAGAAAACTTTCTCCAATTTATTTTACTAGATAAATTAGTTTTCGATTATAAAATGAGTCTCAATTAAGAGTGATGCTCATTTTATAAACAAATATAAATAAAAAAATGAAGCGAAGGTATAACGATCTCATAAAGATAAAAAACATTTAAAAAGGACATGCAATTATGTCATGCAATTAATAGATTTTGTAAAAATTTAGGCAAAGATATGTAATTAATATTAATTTGCTGTTCATAATTGCATATTAAGCAATTAAAGTAATAATGTAGGAATAATTGTCATTATTAAATTAATCTAAAAAAAGGAAACAAAGTTATGAGTTTAAACGCAAGTTTACCATCTGATATTTTTTAATGAAAATAGAGAATCCAATTTTTATCAACTAAAGTATATGTTATCGCAACCAAATTGATGATAAATCATACATAATTTGATTCCTCTGAGTTAATATTTCAAATGTAAGGAAATATTTATTTAGGATATATATATATATATATATATATATATATATATATATATATATATATATATATATATATATATATATATATATATATATATATATATATATATAATTTTGTATAAATTCATTATGAGTATTATTTGAATTAAAATATTTATAATAATCAACAAATATTTTCATTTATTTATGATATTGTAAAAGAACTTCTGTGTGCCAGAATTTGTTACAGACCACTTTATAGTATCAAGAAAAAGAATATGTATTAATGCTACACAAAGGCGTCTTCACCATGCATATCTCTATGCAAGAGGGAGTCTTATTATCTTTATGTGGGATATTACTTACTCTTGTTGTAATAATTAAAGGACCACGAGCAGTTATATGTCAATATCAGATGACAGAGAAGGGTCCACTTATCTTGGGGAAGGGAACATGTTTTCTCGACAAGACAGTGATTTTATTTTTAAAATTACACCCGCCATCATCTTTTCAGAAATGAGGCATCTTGCAGTCCAGTAGGATAATGAAGTAGTCATGTCCAGTAATAATTCTAAAATGAGCAACACCCTCTGCCCTAAGAAGGAGGGAAAGGCGGAAGCTCAGCTGGCTATCCAGAGGGCCAGCCCAGGATTTTCCATCAGCCAAGTTCCTGAGAGCAGAAATTCTCTCATGTCTGAACTTGCTTTTACAGACGAATCCAGATTCGCACAAGAGAGCAGCTCAGGTCTCGTGCTGATCTGAAAATAACAAGCTATTAAATGCTATCAATACAACACTGTTGAAAAAAAAAAACGCAGATACAGTGGAAAGGGAATAATGAGGGGTCTCACTATATGGTCATTCTGACCAGCATGTGTTCCGGAAAGGAACCGTAACAGATGTGAGATATCAGGATCCATATGTCTGCCCATATGCCGGGGTAATTGGCAACGATTTTATTCTGACGGACTAACTAATCGAGCTGCAGTGGTTGGAGAATATATTGAGGGTCTTGGTTTGCAGGGAATTTGATGATCAGCACGATCTAAAGGTCTGAATCCCTGTAAATAATTCAGGAACTTCAGAAATATAATTTAAAAAAAACATTCCACCATATTACATTATATTAATTATTAACAATTAATAATAATTATTTTAATAATTAATAATTGCATTATATTAATTACGATTACAATGCTCATATTACTTTACAAGTACTTTGATTTCTTTCTTCACTCATAATATATACGTTAAAATAAATCCAAATAAGAGGTAGTATTCTCAACAAATTATTTTTACGTCCTATGTATCGGAAAATAATTTCAGAAATAATAGCATTATGAATATAATTTGCAGTAAAATGATCACATTAGTCAACAAACATTTTGATTTATTTTACCGTAGTTAGAATGTTAGTTGTTATGTGTTGTTGTTACTTGTGACACTTGGACAAGCCAAGCTCGCTACAAAGTTGGTTATGCAAATTTAAGACAGTAGGGTGCGTCCTTCGTTTAGCCAGAGCGCCACAAAGGTGAAAGTACAACTTTGCTCTAAATTCCTCCGATAGAGGGCACCACCAAAGGATCCTATCCCTCAATTTTAGCATTGATCTGGGTGGAGAGGAAATTTTATCCAGACCAATACATCCGTGAGAGCTGTTCAATGATCGACAACAGGCCTTTCGATTCCACAGATCTAATGAGTATGGATATAGCATGTGGGTCGTTGGCGACATTGGGAGTTGAACCCTGCCCATCCGATAGGAAGGCTGATGCCCTCACCACTAGGCTACCACGACCCCTATACTTTAGAGTAGATGTAAATGTAAGGTTTATATTACCACTAAATTTTCTCCTTCTAATATCAATTGCAAATTTTCTGAAATAATGGCTAATTTTGTATTTGAATTACTCTCATGTTCGTAGGATAATCTTGTGAATTTATGTGGTGCATGTTATTTAATAAGAAGACGGTACTGAAACAACACCTTTTTTCTATTGAAGCGACAACCCATTGTGTGTATGAGCCAAGACATTTCTCAGATGCTTCTTCCACATTTCGTTTCTACAGAGATACATTTTATCTGCTGAGTAGAATGTATCAGTTTGTATCCCAGTCAGTGATGAGGAATGTTTACGAATATTGTGAGTCTGTATTATATATTTACATCTATCTATGTAGGGTTCGATAGTAATAAAGTTTTTGGATTTCATATTTCAGTGAATATCTTTATTAATGCCTTTATAGTTTGAGCAGTCAAAACGATATCGTTAACATGGGTGAGGGTCTGGACTGACTTATTAATAATTTTTTTCTCTGATATTAATAGCAGAAAGCATGAATAGTCTATTCTAAGATCAAGTTAAAAAGAAGGGAAGAAAGAGCTTCAACCTGTCGTACACCATTTTTGATTTTTCCAAACAATCCGACAATTTTCGGTGAATTTTACACAAAAAAACGTTTCGTTTAAAATTAGTTATATAACTTTGATTACATTCTCTGGGATAATAAGGTTATCTAAATCTCATAAGAGCAAACGCACACAGATCATAGGCTAG